>CM028242.1:509981-654201 GCA_016432835.1 Brassica nigra
ACAACAAAGGTTCCTAACCTCTTGGATCATCATAATATGTAAGTGGAGGATTCAATTATGCAATAAAACAATATTGTCATATTTTGAATTTCTCTCAAAATTTGTAGGTTAACCCCTACAAAAATATTGAGTTTTCAAGTTAAATGCCTATATACATAATCTTATACTCTTTAGTGTTGTTAAAATTATTTAACCACATTCTAACATTTGTATTAATGTATTCTAAACCATCTTCAAGTTACATGTACATCATTCTAATTTTTAACAATTAGTTTAGTTTAAATTCATATATCTTAAATAAGTGGACTAACCACTATGAAATCACTATTATCTAGAGAAACGGACAACAAAGGTTCCTAACCTTTGACCATCATAATATGTAAGGAGGATGCAATTATGCAATAAAACAATGTTAAGTCATATTTTGAATTTCTCTCACTTAAATATTATTTTCAAGTTAAATGCTCTATATAAATAATCTTATACTCTTTAGTGTTGTTTAAAATTATTTAACCACATTCTACATTTGTATTAATGTATTCTAAACCATCTTTCAAGGTACATGTACATCATTCTATTTTTAACAATTAATTTAGTTTAAATTCATATATCTGCTTAAATAAGTGGACTAACCACTATGAAATCACTATTATCTAGAGAAACGGAGACAACAAAGGTTCCTAACCTCTTTGACCATCATAATATGTAAGTGGAGGATGCAATTATGCAATAAAACAATATTGTCATATTTTTGAATTTCTCTCAAAATTTGTAGGTTAACCCCTACGAAAATATTGAGTTTTTCGTTAAATGCTCTATATACATAATCTTATACTCTTTAGTGTTGTTTAAAATTATTTAACCACATTCTACATTTGTATTAATGTATTTAAACCATCTTCAAGTTACATGTACATCATTCTAATTTTACAATTAATTTAGTTTAAATTCATATATCGCTTAAATAAGTGGACTAACCACTATGAAATCACTATTATCTAGAGAAACGGAGACAACAAAGGTTCCTAACCCTTTGACCATCATAATATGTAAGTGGAGGATGCAATTATGCATAAAACAATATTGTCATATTTTTGAATTTCTCTCAAAATTTGTAGGTTAACCCCTACGAAAATATTGAGTTTTCAAGTTAAATGCTCTATATAAATAATCTTATACTCTTTAGTGTTGTTTAAAATTATTTAACCACATTCTACATTTGTATTAATGTATTCTAAACTATCTTTCAAGGTACATGTACATCATTCTAATTTTAACAATTAATTTAGTTTAAATTCATATACCGCTTAAATAAGTGGACTAACCACTATGAAATCACTATTATCTAGAGAAACGGGACAACAAAGGTTCCTAACCCTTTGACCATCATAATATGTAAGTGGAGGATGCAATTATAACAAACAATGTTGTCATTTTTTGAATTTCTCTCAAAATTTCTACTTAAAAATATTGAGTTTTCGTTAAATGCTCTATATAAATAATCTTATACTCTTTAGTGTTGTTTAAAATTATTTAACCACATTCTACATTTGTATTAATGTATTCTAAACCATCTTTCAATACATGTACATCATTCTAATTTTTAACAATTAGTTTAGTTTAAATTCATATACTGCTTAAATAAGTGGACTAACCACTATGAAATCACTATTATCTAGAGAAACGGGACAACAAAGGTTCCTAACCTCTTTGACCATCATAATATGTAAGTGGAGGATGCAATTATGCATAAAACAATATTGTCATATTTTGAATTTCTCTCAAAATTTGTAGGTTAACCCCACTAAAATATTGAGTTTTCGTTAAATGCTCTATATACATAATCTTATACTTTTAGTGTTGTTTAAAATTATTTAACCACATTCTAAATTTGTATTAATGTATTCTAAACCATCTTTCAAGTTACATGTACATCATTCTAATTTTAACAATTAGTTTAGTTTAAATTCATATATCTTAAATAAGTGGACTAACCACTATGAAATCACTATTATCTAGAGAAACGGGGACAACAAAGGTTCCTAACCTCTTTGACCATCATAATATGTAAGTGGAGGATGCAATTATGCAATAAAACAATGTTGTCATATTTTTGAATTTCTCTCAAAATTTGTAGGTTAACCCTACGAAAATATTGAGTTTTTCGTTAAATGCTCTATATAAATAATCTTATACTTTTGTTGTTTAAAATTATTTAACCACATTCTACATTTGTATTAATGTATTCTAAACCATCTTTCAAGTTACATGTACATCATTCTAATTTTTAACAATTAATTTAGTTTAAATTCATATACTGCTTAAATAAGTGGACTAACCACTATGAAATCACTATTATCTAGAGAAACGGCACAACAAAGGTTCCTAACCTCTTTGACCATCATAATATGTAAGTGGAGGATGCAATTATGCAATAAAACAATATTGTCATATTTTTGAATTTCTCTCAAAATTTGTAGGTTAACCCCTACGAAAATATTGAGTTTTTCGTTAAATGCTCTATATAATAATCTTATACTTTAGTGTTGTTTAAAATTATTTAACCACATTCTACATTTGTATTAATGTATTCTAAACCATCTTTCAAGTTACATGTACATCATTCTAATTTTAACAATTAGTTTAGTTTAAATTCATATATGCTTAAATAAGTGGACTAACCACTATGAAATCACTATTATCTAGAGAAACGGAGACAACAAAGGTTCCTAACCTCTTTGACCATCATAATATGTAATGGAGGATGCAATTATGCAATAAAACAATATTGTCATATTTTTGAATTTCTCTCAAAATTTGTAGGTTAACCCCTACGAAAATATTGAGTTTTCGTTAAATGCTCTATATACATAATCTTATACTCTTTAGTGTTGTTTAAAAATATTTAACCATATTCTACATTTGTATTAATGTATTCTACACCATCTTTCAAGTTACATGTACATCATTCTAATTTTTACAATTAGTTTAGTTTAAATTCATATATGCTTAAATAAGTGGACTAACCACTATGAAATCACTATTATCTAGAGAAACGGGACAACAAAGGTTCCTAACCTCTTTGACCATCATAATATGTAAGTGGAGGATGCAATTATGCAATAAAACAATGTTGTCATATTTTTGAATTTCTCTCAAAATTTGTAGGTTAACCCTACTAAAATATTGAGTTTTTCGTTAAATGCTCTATATAAATAATCTTATACTCTTTGTGTTGTTTAAAATTATTTAACCACATTCTACATTTGTATTAATGTATTCTAAACCATCTTTCAAGTTACATGTACATCATTCTAATTTTTAACAATTAGTTTAGTTTAAATTCATATATGCTTAAATAAGTGGACTAACCACTATGAAATCACTATTATCTAGAGAAACGGGACAACAAAGGTTCCTAACCTCTTTGACCATCATAATATGTAAGTGGAGGATGCAATTATGCAATAAAACAATATTGTCATATTTTTGAATTTCTCTCAAAATTTGTAGGTTAACCCTACTAAAATATTGAGTTTTCGTTAAATGCTCTATATAAATAATCTTATACTCTTTGGTGTTGTTTAAAATTATTTAACCACATTCTACATTTGTATTAATGTATTCTAAACCATCTTTCAAGTTACATGTACATCATTCTAATTTTTAACAATTAGTTTAGTTTAAATTCATATACTGCATAAATAAGTGGACTAACCACTATGAAATCACTATTATCTAGAGAAACGGGACAACAAAGGTTCCTAACCTCTTTGACCATCATAATATGTAAGTGGAGGATGCAATTATGCAATAAAACAATGTTGTCATATTTTTGAATTTCTCTCAAAATTTGTAGGTTAACCCTACGAAAATATTGAGTTTTTCGTTAAATGCTCTATATACATAATCTTATACTCTTTAGTGTTGTTTAAAATTATTTAACCACATTCTACATTTGTATTAATGTATTCTAAACCATCTTTCAAGTTACATGTACATCATTCTAATTTTAACAATTAGTTTAGTTTAAATTCATATATGCTTAAATAAGTGGACTAACCACTATGAAATCACTATTATCTAGAGAAACGGGACAACAAAGGTTCCTAACCTCTTTGACCATCATAATATGTAAGTGGAGGATGCAATTATGCAATAAAACAATGTTGTCATATTTTTGAATTTCTCTCAAAATTTGTAGGTTAACCCTACGAAAATATTGAGTTTTTCGTTAAATTCTCTATATACATAATCTTATACTCTTTAGTGTTGTTTAAAATTATTTAACCACATTCTACATTTGTATTAATGTATTCTAAACCATCTTTCAAGTTACATGTACATCATTCTAATTTTTAACAATTAGTTTAGTTTAAATTCATATACTGCTTAAATAAGTGGACTAACCACTATGAAATCACTATTATCTAGAGAAACGGGACAACAAAGGTTCCTAACCTCTTTGACCATCATAATATGTAAGTGGAGGATGCAATTATGCAATAAAACAATGTTGTCATATTTTTTGAATTTCTCTCAAAATTTGTAGGTTAACCCCTACGAAAATATTGAGTTTTTCGTTAAATGCTCTATATAAATAATCTTATACTCTTTAGTGTTGTTTAAAATTATTTAACCACATTCTACATTTGTATTAATGTATTCTAAACCATCTTTCAAGTTACATGTACATCATTCTAATTTTTAACAATTAGTTTAGTTTAAATTCATATACTGCTTAAATAAGTGGACTAACCACTATGAAATCACTATTATCTAGAGAAACGGGGACAACAAAGGTTCCTAACCTCTTTGACCATCATAATATGTAAGTGGAGGATGCAATTATGCAATAAAACAATGTTGTCATATTTTTTGAATTTCTCTCAAAATTTGTAGGTTAACCCCTACGAAAATATTGAGTTTTTCGTTAAATGCTCTATATACATAATCTTATACTCTTTAGTGTTGTTTAAAATTATTTAACCACATTCTACATTTGTATTAATGTATTCTAAACCATCTTTCAAGTTACATGTACATCATTCTAATTTTTAACAATTAGTTTAGTTTAAATTCATATACTGCTTAAATAAGTGGACTAACCACTATGAAATCACTATTATCTAGAGAAACGGGGACAACAAAGGTTCCTAACCTCTTTGACCATCATAATATGTAAGTGGAGGATGCAATTATGCAATAAAACAATGTTGTCATATTTTTTGAATTTCTCTCAAAATTTGTAGGTTAACCCCTACGAAAATATTGAGTTTTTCGTTAAATGCTCTATATACATAATCTTATACTCTTTGGTGTTGTTTAAAATTATTTAACCACATTCTACATTTGTATTAATGTATTCTAAACCATCTTTCAAGTTACATGTACATCATTCTAATTTTTAACAATTAGTTTAGTTTAAATTCATATACTGCTTAAATAAGTGGACTAACCACTATGAAATCACTATTATCTAGAGAAACGGGGACAACAAAGGTTCCTAACCTCTTTGACCATCATAATATGTAAGTGGAGGATGCAATTATGCAATAAAACAATGTTGTCATATTTTTGAATTTCTCTCAAATTTGTAGGTTAAACCCTACTAAAATATTGAGTTTTTTAAATGCTCTATATAAATAATCTTATACTCTTTGGTGTTGTTTAAAATTATTTAACCACATTCTACATTTGTATTAATGTATTCTAAACCATCTTTCAAGTTACATGTACATCATTCTAATTTTTAACAATTAGTTTAGTTTAAATTCATATGCTTAAATAAGTGGACTAACCACTATGAAATCACTATTATCTAGAGAAACGGGGACAACAAAGGTTCCTAACCTCTTTGACCATCATAATATGTAAGTGGAGGATGCAATTATGCAATAAAACAATGTTGTCATATTTTTGAATTTCTCTCAAAATTTGTAGGTTAACCCCTACGAAAATATTGAGTTTTTCGTTAAATGCTCTATATACATAATCTTATACTCTTTGGTGTTGTTTAAAATTATTTAACCACATTCTACATTTGTATTAATGTATTCTAAACCATCTTTCAAGTTACATGTACATCATTCTAATTTTTAACAATTAGTTTAGTTTAAATTCATATATGCTTAAATAAGTGGACTAACCACTATGAAATCACTATTATCTAGAGAAACGGGGACAACAAAGGTTCCTAACCTCTTTGACCATCATAATATGTAAGTGGAGGATGCAATTATGCAATAAAACAATGTTGTCATATTTTTGAATTTCTCTCAAAATTTGTAGGTTAACCCTTAAAATATTGAGTTTTTCGTTAAATGCTCTATATAAATAATCTTATACTCTTTGGTGTTGTTTAAAATTATTTAACCACATTCTAAATTTGTATTAATGTATTCTAAACCATCTTTCAAGTTACATGTACATCATTCTAATTTTTAACAATTAGTTTAGTTTAAATTCATATATGCTTAAATAAGTGGACTAACCACTATGAAATCACTATTATCTAGAGAAACGGGACAACAAAGGTTCCTAACCTCTTTGACCATCATAATATGTAAGTGGAGGATGCAATTATGCAATAAAACAATGTTGTCATATTTTTGAATTTCTCTCAAAATTTGTAGGTTAACCCTACGAAAATATTGAGTTTTCGTTAAATGCTCTATATAAATAATCTTATACTCTTTAGTGTTGTTTAAAATTATTTAACCACATTCTACATTTGTATTAATGTATTCTAAACCATCTTTCAAGTTACATGTACATCATTCTAATTTTAACAATTAGTTTAGTTTAAATTCATATATCGCTTAAATAAGTGGACTAACCACTATGAAATCACTATTATCTAGAGAAACGGGGACAACAAAGGTTCCTAACCTCTTTGACCATCATAATATGTAAGTGGAGGATGCAATTATGCAATAAAACAATGTTGTCATATTTTTGAATTTCTCTCAAAATTTGTAGGTTAACCCCTACGAAAATATTGAGTTTTTCGTTAAATGCTCTATATACATAATCTTATACTCTTTAGTGTTGTTTAAAATTATTTAACCACATTCTACATTTGTATTAATGTATTCTAAACCATCTTTCAAGTTACATGTACATCATTCTAATTTTTAACAATTAGTTTAGTTTAAATTCATATACTGCTTAAATAAGTGGACTAACCACTATGAAATCACTATTATCTAGAGAAACGGGGACAACAAAGGTTCCTAACCTCTTTGACCATCATAATATGTAAGTGGAGGATGCAATTATGCAATAAAACAATGTTGTCATATTTTTTGAATTTCTCTCAAAATTTGTAGGTTAACCCCTACGAAAATATTGAGTTTTTCGTTAAATGCTCTATATACATAATCTTATACTCTTTAGTGTTGTTTAAAATTATTTAACCACATTCTAAATTTGTATTAATGTATTCTAAACCATCTTTCAAGTTACATGTACATCATTCTAATTTTTAACAATTAGTTTAGTTTAAATTCATATACTGCTTAAATAAGTGGACTAACCACTATGAAATCACTATTATCTAGAGAAACGGGGACAACAAAGGTTCCTAACCTCTTTGACCATCATAATATAAGTGGAGGATGCAATTATGCAATAAAACAATGTTGTCATATTTTTGAATTTCTCTCAAAATTTTAGGTTACTAAAATATTGAGTTTTTCGTTAAATGCTCTATATAAATAATCTTATACTCTTTGGTGTTGTTTAAAATTATTTAACCACATTCTACATTTGTATTAATGTATTCTAAACCATCTTTCAAGTTACATGTACATCATTCTAATTTTTAACAATTAGTTTAGTTTAAATTCATATACTGCTTAAATAAGTGGACTAACCACTATGAAATCACTATATCTAGAGAAACGGCACAACAAAGGTTCCTAACCTCTTTGACCATCATAATATGTAAGTGGAGGATGCAATTATGCAATAAAACAATGTTGTCATATTTTTGAATTTCTCTCAAAATTTGTAGGTTAACCCCTACTAAAATATTGAGTTTTTCGTTAAATGCTCTATATACATAATCTTATACTCTTTAGTGTTGTTTAAAATTATTTAACCACATTCTACATTTGTATTAATGTATTCTAAACCATCTTTCAAGTTACATGTACATCATTCTTATTTTTTACAATTAGTTTAGTTTAAATTCATATCGCTTAAATAAGTGGACTAACCACTATGAAATCACTATTATCTAGAGAAACGGGACAACAAAGGTTCCTAACCCTTTGACCATCATAATATGTAAGTGGAGGATGCAATTATGCAATAAAACAATGTTGTCATATTTTTGAATTTCTCTCAAAATTTGTAGGTTAACCCCTACGAAAATATTGAGTTTTTCGTTAAATGCTCTATATAAATAATCTTATACTCTTTAGTGTTGTTTAAAATTATTTAACCACATTCTACATTTGTATTAATGTATTCTAAACCATCTTTCAAGTTACATGTACATCATTCTAATTTTAACAATTAGTTTAGTTTAAATTCATATATCGCTTAAATAAGTGGACTAACCACTATGAAATCACTATTATCTAGAGAAACGGGACAACAAAGGTTCCTAACCTCTTTGACCATCATAATATGTAAGTGGAGGATGCAATTATGCAATAAAACAATGTTGTCATATTTTTGAATTTCTCTCAAAATTTGTAGGTTAACCCTACTAAAATATTGAGTTTTCGTTAAATGCTCTATATACATAATCTTATACTCTTTGGTGTTGTTTAAAATTATTTAACCACATTCTACATTTGTATTAATGTATTCTAAACCATCTTTCAAGTTACATGTACATCATTCTAATTTTTAACAATTAGTTTAGTTTAAATTCATATACTGCATAAATAAGTGGACTAACCACTATGAAATCACTATTATCTAGAGAAACGGGACAACAAAGGTTCCTAACCTCTTTGACCATCATAATATGTAAGTGGAGGATGCAATTATGCAATAAAACAATGTTGTCATATTTTTGAATTTCTCTCAAAATTTGTAGGTTAACCCCTACGAAAATATTGAGTTTTTCGTTAAATGCTCTATATAAATAATCTTATACTCTTTAGTGTTGTTTAAAATTATTTAACCACATTCTAAATTTGTATTAATGTATTCTAAACCATCTTTCAAGTTACATGTACATCATTCTAATTTTTACAATTAGTTTAGTTTAAATTCATATATCGCTTAAATAAGTGGACTAACCACTATGAAATCACTATTATCTAGAGAAACGGGGACAACAAAGGTTCCTAACCTCTTTGACCATCATAATATGTAAGTGGAGGATGCAATTATGCAATAAAACAATGTTGTCATATTTTTGAATTTCTCTCAAAATTTGTAGGTTAACCCCTACGAAAATATTGAGTTTTTCGTTAAATGCTCTATATAAATAATCTTATACTCTTTGTGTTGTTTAAAATTATTTAACCACATTCTACATTTGTATTAATGTATTCTAAACCATCTTTCAAGTTACATGTACATCATTCTAATTTTTACAATTAGTTTAGTTTAAATTCATATATCTTAAATAAGTGGACTAACCACTATGAAATCACTATTATCTAGAGAAACGGGACAACAAAGGTTCCTAACCTCTTTGACCATCATAATATGTAAGTGGAGGATGCAATTATGCAATAAAACAATGTTGTCATATTTTTGAATTTCTCTCAAAATTTGTAGGTTAACCTACTAAAATATTGAGTTTTTCGTTAAATGTTCTATATACATAATCTTATACTCTTTGGTGTTGTTTAAAATTATTTAACCACATTCTACATTTGTATTAATGTATTCTAAACCATCTTTCAAGTTACATGTACATCATTCTAATTTTTAACAATTAGTTTAGTTTAAATTCATATACTGCTTAACTAAGTGGACTAACCACTATGAAATCACTATTATCTAGAGAAACGGGACAACAAAGGTTCCTAACCTCTTTGACCATCATAATATGTAAGTGGAGGATGCAATTATGCCATAAAACAATGTTGTCATATTTTTTGAATTTCTCTCAAAATTTGTAGGTAACCCCTACGAAAATATTGAGTTTTTCGTTAAATGCTCTATATAAATAATCTTATACTCTTTCGTGTTGTTTAAAATTATTTAACCACATTCTAAATTTGTATTAATGTATTCTAAACCATCTTTCAAGTTACATGTACATCATTCTAATTTTAACAATTAGTTTAGTTTAAATTCATATACTGCTTAAATATGTGGACTAACCACTATGAAATCACTATTATCTAGAGAAACGGAGACAACAAAGGTTCCTAACCTCTTTGACCATCATAATATTGAAGTGGAGGATGCAATTATGCAATAAAACAATGTTGTCATATTTTTTGAATTTCTCTCAAAATTTGTAGGTTAACCCCTACGAAAATATTGAGTTTTTCGTTAAATGCTCTATATAAATAATCTTATACTCTTTCGTGTTGTTTAAAATTATTTAACCACATTCTAAATTTGTATTAATGTATTCTAAACCATCTTTCAAGTTACATGTACATCATTCTAATTTTTACAATTAGTTTAGTTTAAATTCATATACTGCTTAACTAAGTGGACTAACCACTATGAAATCACTATTATCTAGAGACGGGACAACAAAGGTTCCTAACCTCTTTGACCATCATAATATGGAAGTGGAGGATGCAATTATGCAATAAAACAATGTTGTCATATTTTTTGAATTTCTCTCAAAATTTGTAGGTTAACCCCTACGAAAATATTGAGTTTTTCGTTAAATGCTCTATATAAATAATCTTATACTCTTTAGTGTTGTTTAAAATTATTTAACCACATTCTAAATTTGTATTAATGTATTCTAAACCATCTTTCAAGTTACATGTACATCATTCTAATTTTTTACAATTAGTTTAGTTTAAATTCATATACTGCATAAATAAGTGGACTAACCACTATGAAATCACTATTATCTAGAGAAACGGGGACAACAAAGGTTCCTAACCTCTTTGACCATCATAATATGTAAGTGGAGGATGCAATTATGCAATAAAACAATGTTGTCATATTTTTGAATTTCTCTCAAAATTTGTAGGTTAACCCCTACGAAAATATTGAGTTTTTCGTTAAATGCTCTATATAAATAATCTTATACTCTTTAGTGTTGTTTAAAATTATTTAACCACATTCTACATTTGTATTAATGTATTCTAAACCATCTTTCAAGTTACATGTACATCATTCTAATTTTTAACAATTAGTTTAGTTTAAATTCATATATGCTTAAATAAGTGGACTAACCACTATGAAATCACTATTATCTAGAGAAACGGGGACAACAAAGGTTCCTAACCTCTTTGACCATCATAATATGTAAGTGGAGGATGCAATTATGCAATAAAACAATGTTGTCATATTTTTGAATTTCTCTCAAAATTTGTAGGTTAACCCCTACTAAAATATTGAGTTTTTCGTTAAATGCTCTATATACATAATCTTATACTTTAGTGTTGTTTAAAATTATTTAACCACATTCTACATTTGTATTAATGTATTCTAAACCATCTTTCAAGTTACATGTACATCATTCTAATTTTTAACAATTAGTTTAGTTTAAATTCATATATCGCTTAAATAAGTGGACTAACCACTATGAAATCACTATTATCTAGAGAAACGGGACAACAAAGGTTCCTAACCTCTTTGACCATCATAATATGTAAGTGGAGGATGCAATTATGCAATAAAACAATGTTGTCATATTTTTGAATTTCTCTCAAAATTTGTAGGTTAACCCTACTAAAATATTGAGTTTTTCGTTAAATGCTCTATATAAATAATCTTATACTCTTTAGTGTTGTTTAAAATTATTTAACCACATTCTAAATTTGTATTAATGTATTCTAAACCATCTTTCAAGTTACATGTACATCATTCTAATTTTTACAATTAGTTTAGTTTAAATTCATATATCGCTTAAATAAGTGGACTAACCACTATGAAATCACTATTATCTAGAGAAACGGGACAACAAAGGTTCCTAACCTCTTTGACCATCATAATATGTAAGTGGAGGATGCAATTATGCAATAAAACAATGTTGTCATATTTTTGAATTTCTCTCAAAATTTGTAGGTTAACCCTACTAAAATATTGAGTTTTTCGTTAAATGCTCTATATAAATAATCTTATACTCTTTAGTGTTGTTTAAAATTATTTAACCACATTCTACATTTGTATTAATGTATTCTAAACCATCTTTCAAGTTACATGTACATCATTCTAATTTTAACAATTAGTTTAGTTTAAATTCATATATGCTTAAATAAGTGGACTAACCACTATGAAATCACTATTATCTAGAGAAACGGGACAACAAAGGTTCCTAACCTCTTTGACCATCATAATATGTAAGTGGAGGATGCAATTATGCAATAAAACAATGTTGTCATATTTTTGAATTTCTCTCAAAATTTGTAGGTTAACCCCTACTTAAAATATTGAGTTTTTCGTTAAATTCTCTATATACATAATCTTATACTCTTTGGTGTTGTTTAAAATTATTTAACCACATTCTACATTTGTATTAATGTATTCTAAACCATCTTTCAAGTTACATGTACATCATTCTAATTTTTAACAATTAGTTTAGTTTAAATTCATATATCGCTTAAATAAGTGGACTAACCACTATGAAATCACTATTATCTAGAGAAACGGGACAACAAAGGTTCCTAACCTCTTTGACCATCATAATATGTAAGTGGAGGATGCAATTATGCAATAAAACAATGTTGTCATATTTTTGAATTTCTCTCAAAATTTGTAGGTTAACCCCTACTAAAATATTGAGTTTTTCGTTAAATGCTCTATATACATAATCTTATACTCTTTAGTGTTGTTTAAAATTATTTAACCACATTCTACATTTGTATTAATGTATTCTAAACCATCTTTCAAGTTACATGTACATCATTCTAATTTTTAACAATTAGTTTAGTTTAAATTCATATATCGCTTAAATAAGTGGACTAACCACTATGAAATCACTATTATCTAGAGAAACGGGGACAACAAAGGTTCCTAACCTCTTTGACCATCATAATATGTAAGTGGAGGATGCAATTATGCAATAAAACAATGTTGTCATATTTTTGAATTTCTCTCAAAATTTGTAGGTTAACCCCTACTAAAATATTGAGTTTTTCGTTAAATGCTCTATATAAATAATCTTATACTCTTTAGTGTTGTTTAAAATTATTTAACCACATTCTAAATTTGTATTAATGTATTCTAAACCATCTTTCAAGTTACATGTACATCATTCTAATTTTTTACAATTAGTTTAGTTTAAATTCATATACTGCTTAACTAAGTGGACTAACCACTATGAAATCACTATTATCTAGAGAAACGGGACAACAAAGGTTCCTAACCTCTTTGACCATCATAATATGTAAGTGGAGGATGCAATTATGCAATAAAACAATGTTGTCATATTTTTGAATTTCTCTCAAAATTTGTAGGTTAACCCCTACGAAAATATTGAGTTTTTCGTTAAATGCTCTATATACATAATCTTATACTCTTTGGTGTTGTTTAAAATTATTTAACCACATTCTACATTTGTATTAATGTATTCTAAACCATCTTTCAAGTTACATGTACATCATTCTAATTTTTAACAATTAGTTTAGTTTAAATTCATATATCTTAAATAAGTGGACTAACCACTATGAAATCACTATTATCTAGAGAAACGGGACAACAAAGGTTCCTAACCTCTTTGACCATCATAATATGTAAGTGGAGGATGCAATTATGCAATAAAACAATGTTGTCATATTTTTGAATTTCTCTCAAAATTTGTAGGTTAACCCTACTAAAATATTGAGTTTTTCGTTAAATGCTCTATATAAATAATCTTATACTCTTTGGTGTTGTTTAAAATTATTTAACCACATTCTACATTTGTATTAATGTATTCTAAACCATCTTTCAAGTTACATGTACATCATTCTAATTTTTACAATTAGTTTAGTTTAAATTCATATACTGCTTAACTAAGTGGACTAACCACTATGAAATCACTATTATCTAGAGAAACGGAGACAACAAAGGTTCCTAACCTCTTTGACCATCATAATATGTAAGTGGAGGATGCAATTATGCAATAAAACAATGTTGTCATATTTTTGAATTTCTCTCAAAATTTGTAGGTTAACCCCTACGAAAATATTGAGTTTTTCGTTAAATGCTCTATATAAATAATCTTATACTCTTTAGTGTTGTTTAAAATTATTTAACCACATTCTAAATTTGTATTAATGTATTCTAAACCATCTTTCAAGTTACATGTACATCATTCTAATTTTTAACAATTAGTTTAGTTTAAATTCATATATCGCTTAAATAAGTGGACTAACCACTATGAAATCACTATTATCTAGAGAAACGGGACAACAAAGGTTCCTAACCTCTTTGACCATCATAATATGTAAGTGGAAGATGTAATTATGCAATTAAACAATGTTGTCATATTTTTGGAATTTCTCTCAAAATTTGTAGGTTAACCCCTACGAAAATATTGAGTTTTTTTAAATGCTCTATATACATAATCTTATACTCTTTGGTGTTGTTTAAAATTATTTAACCACATTCTACATTTGTATTAATGTATTCTAAACCATCTTTCAAGTTACATGTACATCATTCTAATTTTAACAATTAGTTTAGTTTAAATTCATATACGCTTAAATAAGTGGACTAACCACTATGAAATCACTATTATCTAGAGAAACGGGACAACAAAGGTTCCTAACCTCTTTGACCATCATAATATGTAAGTGGAGGATGCAATTATGCAATAAAACAATGTTGTCATATTTTTGAATTTCTCTCAAAATTTGTAGGTTAACCCCTACGAAAATATTGAGTTTTTCGTTAAATGCTCTATATAAATAATCTTATACTCTTTGTGTTGTTTAAAATTATTTAACCACATTCTACATTTGTATTAATGTATTCTAAACCATCTTTCAAGTTACATGTACATCATTCTAATTTTTAACAATTAGTTTAGTTTAAATTCATATACTGCATAAATAAGTGGACTAACCACTATGAAATCACAATTATCTTGAGAAACGGGACAACAAAGGTTCCTAACCTCTTTGACCATCATAATATGGAAGTGGAGGATGCAATTATGCAATAAAACAATGTTGTCATATTTTTTGAATTTCTCTCAAAATTTGTAGGTTAACCCCTACGAAAATATTGAGTTTTTCGTTAAATGCTCTATATAAATAATCTTATACTCTTTTGTGTTGTTTAAAATTATTTAACCACATTCTACATTTGTATTAATGTATTCTAAACCATCTTTCAAGTTACATGTACATCATTCTAATTTTTAACAATTAGTTTAGTTTAATTTCATATATTGCATAAATAAGTGGACTAACCACTATGAAATCACTATTATCTAGAGAAACGAGGACAACAAAGGTTCCTAACCTCTTTGACCATCATAATATGGAAGTGGAGGATGCAATCATGTAATAAAACAATGTTGTCATATTTTTTGAATTTCTCTCAAAATTTGTAGGTTAACCCCTACGAAAATATTGAGTTTTTCGTTAAATGCTCTATATAAATAATCTTATACTCTTTAGTGTTGTTTAAAATTATTTAACCACATTCTAAATTTGTATTAATGTATTCTAAACCATCTTTCAAGTTACATGTACATCATTCTAATTTTTAACAATTAGTTTAGTTTAAATTCATATACTGCTTAAATAAGTGGACTAACCACTATGAAATCACTATTATCTAGAGAAACGGGGACAACAAAGGTTCCTAACCTCTTTGACCATCATAATATGGAAGTGGAGGATGCAATTATGCAATAAAACAATGTTATCATATTTTTTGAATTTCTCTCAATATTTGTAGGTTAACCCCTACGAAAATATTGAGTTTTTCGTTAAATGCTCTATATAAATAATTTTATACTCTTTCGTGTTGTTTAAAATTATTTAACCACATTCTACATTTGTATTAATGTATTCTAAACCATCTTTCAAGTTACATGTACATCATTCTAATTTTTAACAATTAGTTTAGTTTAAATTCATATACTGCTTAAATAAATGGACTAACCACTATGAAATTATTTAACCATAAGGTTAGGAACCTTTGTTGTCATATTTTTTGAACTTCTCTCAAAATTTGTAGGTTAACCCCTACGAAAATATTGAGTTTTTCGTTAAATGCTCTATATAAATAATCTTATACTCTTTGGTGTTGTTTAAAATTATTTAACCACATTCTAAATTTGTATTAATGTATTCTAAACCATCTTTCAAGTACATGTACATCATTCTAATTTTTAACAATTAGTTTAGTTTAAATTCATATACTGCTTAAATAAGTGGACTAACCACTATGAAATCACTATTATCTAGAGAAACGGGGACAACAAAGGTTCCTAACCTCTTTGACCATCATAATATGTAAGTGGAGGATGCAATTATGCAATAAAACAATGTTGTCATATTTTTTGAATTTCTCTCAAAATTTGTAGGTTAACCCCTACGAAAATATTGAGTTTTTCATTAAATGCTCTATATACATAATCTTATACTCTTTGGTGTTTTTTAAAATTATTTAACCACATTCTACATTTGCATTAATGTATTCTAAACCATCTTTCAAGTTACATGTACATCATTCTAATTTTAACAATTAGTTTAGTTTAAATTCATATACTGCTTAAATAAGTGGACTAACCACTATGAAATCACTATTATCTAGAGAAACGGGGACAACAAAGGTTCCTAACCTCTTTGACCATCATAATATGTAAGTGGAGGATGCAATTATGCAATAAAACAATGTTGTCATATTTTTTGAATTTCTCTCAAAATTTGTAGGTTAACCCTACGAAAATATTGAGTTTTTCGTTAAATGCTCTATATACATAATCTTATACTCTTTGGTGTTGTTTAAAATTATTTAACCACATTCTACATTTGTATTAATGTATTCTAAACCATCTTTCAAGTTACATGTACATCATATTAATTTATAACAATTAGTTTAGTTTAAATTCATATACTGCATAAATAAGTGGACTAACCACTATGAAATCACTATTATCTAGAGAAACGGAGACAACAAAGGTTCGTAACCTATTTGACCATCATAATATGTAAGTGGAGGATGCAATTATGCCATAAAACAATGTTGTCATATTTTTTGAATTTCTCTCAAAATTTGTAGGTTAACCCCTACGAAAATATTGAGTTTTTCGTTAAATGTTCTATATACATAATCTTATACTCTTTGGTGTTGTTTAAAATTATTTAACCACATTCTACATTTGTATTAATGTATTCTAAACCATCTTTCAAGTTACATGTACATCATTCTAATTTTTAACAATTAGTTTAGTTTAAATTCATATACTGCTTAAATAAGTGGACTAACCACTATGAAATCACTATTATCTAGAGAAACGGGGACAACAAAGGTTCCTAACCTCTTTGACCATCATAATATGTAAGTGGAGGATGCAATTATGCAATAAAACAATGTTGTCATATTTTTTGAATTTCTCTCAAAATTTGTAGGTTAACCCCTAAGAAAATATTGAGTTTTCGTTAAATGCTCTATATACATAATCTTATACTCTTTAGTGTTGTTTAAAATTATTTAACCACATTCTACATTTGTATTAATGTATTCTAAACTATCTTTCAAGGTACATGTACATCATTCTAATTTTTAACAATTAGTTTAGTTTAAATTCATATACTGCTTAAATAAGTGGACTAACCACTATGAAATCACTATTATCTAGAGAAACGAGACAACAAAGTTCCTAACCTCTTTGACCATCATAATATGTAAGTGGAGGATGCAATTATGCATAAAACAATATGATTGTCATATTTTTGAATTTCTCTCAAAATTTGTGTTTAACCCCTACAAAAATATTGAGTTTTTCGTTAAATGCTCTATATACATAATCTTATACTCTTTAGTGTTGTTTAAAATTATTTAACCACATTCTACATTTGTATTAATGTATTCTAAACCATCTTTCAAGTTACTTGTACATCATTCTAATTTTAACAATTAGTTTAGTTTAAATTCATATATTGCTTAAATAAATGGACTAACCACTATGAAATCACTATTATCTAGAGAAACGGAGACAACAAAGGTTCCTAACCTCTTTGACCATCATAATATGTAAGTGGAGGATGCAATTATGCAATAAAATAATATTTTCTTATATTATTTTGAATTTCTCTCTTTAGTGTTGTTTAAAAATATTTAACCATATTCTACATTTGTATTAATGTATTCTACACCATCTTTCAAGTTACAAGTACATCATTCTAATTTTTAACAATTAGTTTAGTTTAAATTCATATACTGCTTAAATAAATGGACTAACCACTATGAAATCACTATTATCTAGAGAAACGGAGACAGCAACGGTTCCTAACCTCTTTGACCATATGTATGTGGAGGATTCAATTATGCAATAAAACAATTTTGTCATATTTTTTGAATTTCTCTCAAAATTTGTAGGTTAACCCCTACGAAAATATTGAGTTTATCGTTAAATGCTCTATATACATAATTTTATACTCTTTTGTGTTGTTTAAAATTATTTAATCACATTCTACATTTGTATTAATGTATTCTAAACTATCTTTCAAGGTACATTTACATCATTATAATTTTTAACAATTAGTTTAGTTTAAATTCATATACTGATTAAATAAGTAGACTAACCACTATGAAATCACTATTATCTAGGGAAAGAGACAAAGGTTCCTAACCTCTTTTACTATCATAATATGTATGTGGAGGATGCAATTATGCAATAAAACAATATTATCATATTTTTTTAATTTCTCTAAAAGTTTGTAGGTTATAACCCCTACAAAAATATTGAGTTTTACGTTAAATGCTCTATATACAT
Organism: Brassica nigra; assembly: GCA_016432835.1. NCBI lineage: Eukaryota > Viridiplantae > Streptophyta > Magnoliopsida > Brassicales > Brassicaceae > Brassica > Brassica nigra. The sequence goes on from CM028242.1 coordinate 529,030, forward strand.
AATCTTATACTCTTTAGTGTTGTTTAAAATTATTTAACCACATTCTACATTTGTATTAATGTATTCTAAACCATCTTTCAAGGTACTTGTACATCATTCTAATTTTTAACAATTAGTTTAGTTTAAATTCATATACTGCTTAAATAAATGGACTAACCACTATGAAATCACTATTATATAGAGAAAGAGAGACAACAAAGATTCCTAACCTCTCTGACCATCATAATATGTATGTGGAGGATGCAATTACGCAGTAAAACAATATTGTTTAACTCTCTAACGAAAATATTGAGTTTTTCGTTAAATGCTCTATATACATAATCTTATACTCTTTAGTGTTGTTTAAAATTATTTAACCACATTCTACATTTGTATTAATGTATTCTAAACCATCTATCAAGTTACATGTACATCATTCTAATTTTTAACAATTAGTTTAGTTTAAATTCATATACTGCTTAAATAAGTGGACTAACCACTATGAAATCACTATTATCTAGAGAAACGGAGACAACAAAGGTTCCTAACCTCTTTGACCATCATAATATGTATGTAGAGGATGCAATTATGCAATAAAACAATATTTTCATATTTTTTGAATTTCTTTCAAAATTTGTAGGTTAACCCCTACGAAAATATTGAGTTTTTCGTTAAATTCTCTATATACATAATCTTATACTCTTTAGTGTTGTTTAAAAATATTTAACCACATTCTACATTTGTATTAATGTATTCTAAACCATCTTTCAAGTTACATGTACATCATTCTAATTTTTAACAATTAGTTTAGTTTAAATTCATATACTACTTAAATAAGTGGACTAACCATTATGAAATCACTATTATCTAGAGAAACGGAGACAACAAAGGTTCCTAACCTCTTTGACCATCATAATATGTATGTAGAGGATGCAATTATGCAATAAAACAATATTGTCATATTTTTGAATTTCTCTCAAAATTTGTAGGTTAACCCCTACGAAAATATTGAGTTTTTCGTTAAATGCTCTATATACATAATCTTATACTCTTTGGTGTTGTTAAAATTATTTAACCACATTCTACATTTGCATTAATGTATTCTAAACCATCTTTAAAGTTACATGAACATCAATCTAATTTTTAACAATTAGTTTAGTTTAAATTCATATGCTTAAATAAGTGGACTAACCACTATGAAATCACTATTATCTAGAAAATGGAGACAACAAAGGTTCCTAACCTCTTTGACCATCATAATATGTAAGTGGAGGATGCAATTATGCAATAAAACAATATTGTCATATTTTTGAATTTCTCTCAAAATTGTAGGTTAACCCCTTAAAAATATTGAGTTTTTCGTTAAATGTTCTATATACATAATCTTATACTCTTTAGTGTTGTTTAAAATTATTTAACCACATTCTACATTTTTATTAATGTATTCTAAACCATCTTTCAAGTACGTGTACATCATTCTAATTTTAACAATTAATTTATTTTAAATTCATATACTGCTTAAATAAGTAGACTAACCACTATGAAATCAGTATTATCTAGTGAAAGAGAGACATTAAAGGTTCCTAACCTCTTTGACCATCATAATATGTATGTGGAGGATGCAATTATGCAATAAAACAATATTGTCATATTTTTTGAATTTCTCTCAAATTTTGTAGGTTAACCCCTACGAAAATATTGAGTTTTTCGTTAAATGGTCTATATACATAATCTTATACTCTTTAGTATTGTTTAAAAATATTTAACCACATTCTACATTTGTATTAATGTATTCTAAACCATCTTTCAAGTTTCATGTACATCATTCTAATTTTTAACAAATTGTTTAGTTTAAATTCATCTACTACTTAAATATGTGGACTAACCACTATGAAATCACTATTATCTAGAAAAACAGAGACAACAAAGGTTCCTAACCTCTTTGACCATCATAATATGTAAGTGGAGGATACAAATATGCAATAAAATAATATTGTCATATTTTTTAATTTCACTACAAATATGTATGTTAACCCCAGCGAAAATATTGAGTTTTTCGTTAAATGTTATATATATTGAAGCTTATACTCTTTAGTGTTGTTTAACAATATTTAACTACATTCTAATTTGTATTAATTTATTCTAAACTATCTTTCAAGATACATTTATATCATTCTAATTTTTAACAATTAATTTAGTTTAATTCATATACTGCTTAAATAAGTGGACTAACCACTATGAAATCATTATTATCTAGAGAAATAGAAACAACAAAGGTTCCCAACCTCTTTGACCATCATAATATGTTAGTGGAAGATGTAACTATGCAATAAAACAATAGTGTCATATTTTTTGAATTTCTCTCAAAATATGTAGGTTAATCCTTTAAAAATATTGAGTTTTCACGACCATAAACTTATATATTGAATCTTAGAGTTTGTTTGTTTTTAAAATTATTTAATCACATTCTATATTTGTATTAATGTATTCTAAATTGTCTTCCAAAGTACGTGTACATCATTCTAATTTTTAACAATTAGTTTAGTTTAAATTCGTAGACCCCTGAACCAATTAAATTGCGATATCATTTTCTATTGTTGTGTGTTCGTGTTTGATTGGTCATATCCTTTGACATGATTATATTTTGACCAAACTGAACCGGTATAAAGTGATATGGAGATTGATCTTGCTTAAAATATTTAATATTTTGGTATAGTGTCGGTCGGATGGTTTAACCTGGAAGAATGGTTACTTAGTCCCGATACCCTAAGCCCCCTTTCAAATGATATAATCTCCTCTTAAATATCCGACGACACCTTTCCTTTGCTTGAAATCCCTAAATATTCTCATAATACTCGTTTCCTTCCTTCGATTATCTAATATCCTAACCGATTCTTGTATCTCACCCGATCCTTGCTCGATTTGAATCAAACCCTAATTAGAAGATCCTATAAATGACGATTAGCTCGTCTCTCCTCCATCACACAGCTAAGTAATCTCAAAGGTATTCAATGTAGTCGATACTTGTTTGAGACTTTGAGAAGTCTGTTTTTTTCTTTGGGGTTTTGGGTTTGATTAATATTTTGATTTCTGTGGGTTAAATTTCATGTTTTATTACTTTTCAATCTGCATGAACTAGTAATCTTAGGTTGTTTTGGATGACTTCATGTTCTGATTCGTTTTCAAAGCCAACGGTCTTTTATTTTTGATGCGTTTGTGTTTGAATGTTTTAGGTGCTTTGTGTAACAGCAATTATATATTTTTCTTCATAGTATTCTTGTAGATAGATAACTGTATTTTGTGCATTTCAAATAAAGGATTATAACCACTTGTCTTCTCTTACAGATGGTTGCATCATCCTCCAAGTCCAAGCTTCCCAAGTTGATGAAGACACTATGGATGTCGAAATGCATTACGAAGGAGATGCAAATGCAACATCTGGAGTCTGTTCTGAGTCTAAGAAGGTGAAGAAAGTCGTTGTGCCTAGGTCCGGTGTGTGGAAGCATTACACCAGAACCAAAGACAGCCGTGACAAGTGCATTTGTCACTATTGTCAGAAGGTCTTCTCCTGTGCTACCAAGTCAGGAACATCAAACCTCCAAAAGCATCTGACCATCTGCAAATCGTACCAGACGTGGTTGACAAGTCAAGGAAAGAATCAAGCCGTGATTAATACTGAAGGCAATCTGAACTCTTCAAAAGTCTCAGAGACGGTTTTCAGAGAAGCTTCTAACGAGTTGATTGTGTTAGCAGAGCTGCCTCTTTCATTCATTGAAAGCATGGCGTGGAAACACTTCTGCAGAAAGGTAATACATTTCATAAACCCTGATCCTTTTAATATTTTTTATATATGTAACTGTACTGACATGTTTCCTCTCTTCACTTGCAAGGTTAATCTTTACAAGCCTCACTCGAGAAGGACTGCAACTAGAGACATTGTTGAAATGTATGTGATGAAGAAGGAAGCTCTGAAAAACATCCTCCGCACAACCAAACAGAGAGTGTCACTTACAACTGATATATGGGTTTCTCACGTCACAGGTATCATACTTAGAACTGATTTACTTGTCATTTGATTAATATGTTTGTTTTGCAAGTTAGTGATACTCTGATGCTTACACGTTTTCTTGGTTTCATGGTTAACAGGTGCTAGTTATATGGTAATAACTGCCCATTTCATTGACGCTTCATGGCAGCTGAAGAAGCTAATCATTGGCTTCAAGTATGTGATGGACCATAAAGGTCAGACCATCTCTACTGTCCTCTTGGAGTGTCTTGCTGACTGGGGTATTCAGAAGGTATTTTGCATTACAGTAGATAATGCCACTGCTAATACTTCTGCCTTAGGGAGATTTGATAGGGAATTTCGTGAGGTTGCTCCTGATGCTTTAGTTTTAGATGGTAATTTTTTGCACATGAGGTGCTCTGCTCATATCATCAACTTGATTGCTAAGGAGGGTTTGACTGAGGTGGGGGATAATGTGTTAGCTATTAGGAATGCTGTTCAATACGTGCGTTCTTCTACAAGTAGGCTGAATGCATTTGATCTTAGAGTCACTACTGGGAGAATGAGCCGTGGTAGCTTGCCTCTAGATATTAAGACTAGGTGGAACTCGACCTTCCTCATGCTGTCTAGGGCTCTTCAGTTCAGAGTGGCATTTGATAGGATGGAAGCAGAAGATAGGCTTTATAATGACTACTTCATGGAGACAGATAATGGAGTGAAGAGGTGTGGACCACCTGCTTCTGCAGACTGGAGTGCTATTGAGAAGCTGAAGCGGTTTCTGGTGATGTTCTACAACAGCACTTTGGTGATCTCTGCCTCATCAAAGGTCAACTCCTACAAGTGCTATGGTGAGATAGTGACAATAGAGAGGAACCTGACCGCACTAGCTAACAATTTCGATGCTGAGTTGAAGGTGAAAGCATCGGATATGCTACAGAAGTTCCTCAAGTACTGGGACGGCATGAAGAATGTGAACAGGATGCTGATATTGGCGACTGTCTTTGATCCCAGGAAGAAGATGCATTTTGCAAAGCTTTGCTTTGAAAAACTCTATGGGAAGGACAGCTTCGAATCTAAAGGAATGCTTCAATCTGTTGGTGATCTTCTCAAAAGCATGTTCAATGAGTACAACACTCGTTTCAGAGGCTCTTTCGGACAATCCTCTCAGTCCAATCAAGCATCATCGTCTCAGGCAAGTCAAGAGTCTCAAGAACAAGGAACGGATACAATGAAGCTGGTGGTTGAAGATTTTGGTTATGAGAGGATGGATTGTGTGTACAAGGAGATGGTTGCTGAAAAAAGGAGAGGATACAAGAGATGAACTAGAGGTGTACTTGAAGGACCCAGTTGAAAATCCGAAGCTCTTGCTTGGTATTGAGTTCGACATTCTTTCATGGTGGAAGGTTCACAAGATGAAGTATCCTATTCTTGCAGAAATGGCTAGAGATCTTCTCGCCATGCAGGTTTCATCTGTTGCTTCAGAAAGTGCTTTTAGCACAAGTGGGAGGATCTTGGAGCCTCATCGGAGTTGCTTAACCCATTATATGATTGAAGTGCTCATGTGTACTGAGCAGTGGATGCATGCTGATATCAAGCTAACTGAACAAGTCCCTACAAACGAACAGATGCTTGCTGATGTGGAACTGCTTGACCGGCTTGAGAAAGGTTTGTGTTCCTCTTCACTTTAGTTTATCTTTATCATCTTATGTAATGAATGTTTAACTTTGTGTCATTTGGTTTGTCTTTCAGAGTTTCAAGCTCAAAGTCTGGATGATTGAAGTATGGAGCTTGAAGGTTGGAGGCTGAGCTGAAGATTGGCGTTTGCAGTTTTAAGTTTTTTGAATTTGGTTTTGATTTCTATGAATAATGTCTCTCATATCTTGAGAGTTTGTTTTTTTTTTCCTCAGTTTCTCTGCTTTCTTTTGTTTATGAGAATGAAAGTGTTCTTTGTTTGATTTTCTTCATATCAATAAGATTGTTTAAGTTTCATTTGAAACAACTTGATGTTTTGTTTAAGTTAATCGTATGAGAAATGTTACAAAGTTGTTTGAGTAATGTTATGTTTTATTTTACTTGTTTTAATTGGTTACAAACAGGTACAAATCGAGGACCGAAGAACCGAAGGTCCGATTAAAACCGAAACCCGAAGGTATACCGGGGTCTACCGGTTCCTTGATAACTTACCAACCCCGACCCGAACCCGCAATGCCCCGAACCGATCCCGAACCGAACATTTAAAAAATCCGAATGGGGCTGTTTCCTTGGTATAGAAAAAACCGAAACCCGAATGGACTTAACCGAAACCCGAATGGGACCCCGGTTGCCCAGGCCTAGTTAGAACTTTATGGACGTGTCGCATTTTAACATCGCACTTTAATGATCACTGTATATTTGATTATCAGCATATACTGTGTATTCTCTTTTGCATTCAATTTATTCTACTTCAAAGGTATCAAATTTCAAATGTATTGGTATGGTAAAAATGAGAGCAAAGTTCTGTAGAAACAAATATCAAACGGAATTACATATCATAATGGGAACTTGACTCTTTTTTTCTTTTGGACAACACAAAAAAAAAAAAGAAAAAAAAAGGCTAAGAAGACACCAAAGAAAGACTAAGCACATGGGAAAACAGTATTATCAAATTTCAAATATCACGACTATAAAAAGCTATGCACTACTATATTATATTCCTCCAGCGGCCGTAGAAGATTCCATAAATTTCGCCATCATTCACTCTAATATTATAAGAATATAGAAAGAAAATATAATTTAAATGCAATCCAACTACTACTAATAACAAAATAAGAAGCATGGATTAGCTAATTTTGAAAGAACCCTACAAAGCTACAATTAAAACAATAATTCAAAAAGTGTTTAATCAAATGAAAATATATAGAATCATAAACTAGTAACTTAATTATCCTAGACATTCTATGTTTACTTTGTTGAAATGAATAAGCATATGCTAAGAGATTAGCTTTGAATTCGGACAATGTATATTTATAAACACTTCTATGTTCTTTGGTCGGAAGATGAACATAACCAAGTATTGTCATTATTATGATCATGATCGGAAACACCGTAACCACCATTTTCACCTGTGGTTATGTTCCCCTTAGCCACTGCGGCGGTCGTCAGAGGAGTAATAGATTGACTCTGCAACATACCAAGACCAAACTGATCGTGATCATTGCTTCTAGGAATTGAAATCTGAGCTTGAAGAAGAGACTGTAGATTCATATTCTCGAAACTGTTGTCAGGGTTTTGGTATTGCTGCATCTGTGATCCGGAGAGGAGAGGAGACGTTGGGAGGAGTTTTTGAGCGAAAGGTCGTAACAAGATGTTGTTGCTGTTGTAAGAGTTTGGAGATGAAGAATACAAGCCGAGGAAAGTGTTGAGGCGCGTGGTGTTCACGACGGAGTTGTTGTTGAATAGCGGTGGAGATGGGATCCCGGTGAACTCTTGAACCATCGCTCGGAAATTCGAAGTATCCGTCGTTAGAACCGTCGTTGGTGCTCGCCTTGATGCTCGAGATCTTTTCTTGGTTTTCTTGATTATTCCTATGTTGTTAGGAGGGATTGATGACGTGGTGGAGAAGGCTCGAAGGTCGGGTTGAGCGACCGGGTCGGGTTGTTGGTTTACGGGCAAGAAGGTACCGTTGTTGTTATTATTGAAGTAATTTTGTGGTTTTAAAGAGTTGCTGTGGTCGACGTGAAGGAGGTTGAGGTGGTTTTGTTGCGGCGGAGCTAAAGATGCCACGTGGTGATTGTGGTGGTCGAAGAAGGCTGAGATGGATTGATCGGCGGCGCGTGAATCGTATTCTTCTCCTCCTCCTCCGCTTGAAGATTGCATGCTACTACTATTACCAGACTCCATCTTCCTTCTGACCAAACAAAAATGCAAAACTCTTTGGGTATGATTTTAGCTAGTGGGAGAAAACGTAAGAAGTGATTTGGATGAGAATAGATACTCGAGTTAAGGAGTTTATCAAATAGGGCATTGCAGTAAATAAGACATTTTGTTTCACACGATTTTTTGATTATTGTATTTTGTTTTTCTGTGGGAGAAATATAGGGAAGGTGAGATCGCATTAAGTGGTTCCACCACCACCATCCACTATTGTCTACTCTATATACTGTATTATATAGATGTATCTAAGGTTTGGTTTATATTAAATTTATGCAATTCTGGTGATAGTCAAATTCAGTTTGATTGAAGATTTTCTATTTGGATCGTGATTTGTTTTGTTTTTCAACCATTCTAGGAGGATAGGTCAATACATCAAATGATGGTATTTAACTGAGCTTCTGTGTCTTTTTTAAGTAGAACGAAGCATCTATATATTGCTAAGTGTTGTTTACATTTCTTTGTTATTTGTGGGTATGTGAACGTGAAAGTAAAAAAAAAAATTATAAAAGTAAACACTTATCGAATAAGATTTTAAATTATGTAAAATACAATTTTTTGCTCTCATTGTTCTTTAAAGATATTTATAATATTAATTTAAAAGTCGATAGTATTCTGTAGTGAGGGAAACAATTATTAAAAGCATATAGTGTGTGTAATTTATTATCTGCTAATCTATTACATGATGTCATAATTAGGTCAGTTAGCTTGTACCAGATTCAACAATATGTATCCGAATAATTAGATGTCATCATCTAACTAAGATAAAATTGTTGGATTCTTTACAATTTTTTCATTGAGTAGCTACATTTTAAAAAACAAAAACAAAACAAAATGTGGGATAAACATATAAGTGACCAATGCTATTTATTTTTTTCACCTTCTTAATTTTCCAATTACATATATTGATATAGAATAATGGTTTGAGTGTAGAATTGGATGGAAAAGTTTGGTCGGAAAATAAGAATCAATACTATTAAAAATTTTATTCTTAAATATAATAATACACATATATGGGGTCATGAACCAAAATGACATAACCATATTTTCACTTTACCTATACGGCTTTAGTTTGGTTGGTTACCCACACTCATTTACAATTACAAATCTTGTCGATTTTCACTTTGTATATAAATGTTTTGAAAAATTATAGTTGGACGCTAAAATATGAAATTTATAATCACTGTATGGCAAATTGGAAATTGGAAAAGACCTATAGCGAATATTCAATTATTAACTTCGAACACGTAATGATGACGATCTAAACCATTATTATTATCTAATTAAATGTTGTCGGAGTCAATATATTTTATGAGTGGTTATCATAGTAACCAAAGGATTTATATAAGTTAATGTCTTGTTATGAAATTCTACATATTGAGTTTTGAATCTTTTGATATAATACACAATAATATTTTATAACTTTTGTAATATGGTGCCAAAAGATATGTAGTTTATAACCAAAATAACAAGAGTCATTTTGTTGGGTTAAAACTTAAAACAACAGGTTCTAGACATCGCTTTATCTGACTCGATCTAGGAAACAACTTACAAGTACATGCAACTTAGGTTATAGGCATCAAACGGTGATTTTTTAGCTTAATGTTCGGCGATTTCTTTGGCTTTTTTGTCGACATCGTTGAGTTGACATGTAAAAGTTAGGGAGAAATATATGATACAAATATTTATAGATCTTGCCTAAACTGAGAAGATATTAGATATCGTTCAAAAAGATTGAAGGAATATTCATTAAACACGTGTGATGGAAGGGTGAGATGAAAGTGATAGGTTAATTGAATTAGGATGATCGCAGGACGCAATCGGACAAAGGTCACGGAGATGGGATAGTTTACATATGGACAGAAACAGTCAATGGAAATTATACATAAAATATGATGAAAACATGTATTAAATTAATAACATAAAACTGATAACCATAGTTGCAAGACCAAAAGGAATAGCAAAATCGTCTAATGATATGTGACCAGTAGACCAAAAATATTCAAAAACATCGTAGTGGTTTGAGGTTTCTTTCTGTGAACAGCTCTCTTTAGGGGTTTCTCAAAATGTGTCACTGTGAAACGGAAGTAACTTCTTTAAGAACCTCGTGTGAGAGGTCATCTGGATTATACTCAATTCCAAAGCACCTCACAACCTCCATCTTCGGATTCAACAAGTACCTATACACACCAAACATATCAACATTTTAGCAGTTTTTTTTTTCTTATGAGCAAAAAGATTTTGATTATGTATCGGAGTAAGGTTACATACATGTTGTGACAAGTACCAACGAGATAATCGTCTCCATCTTCTTGGACCTTCTTGAAAAAAACACGATACTCTTGCGCCATTTGCCTGATTGCACTTGCAGATCCGGTCAGTCCAAGTATTCTAGTGTCAAATTCTGCAAATAAAAAAACGTTGCACGCAAACGTCAGAGAGATCATAAAATAGCTGGAAATAAACCGAGAACCTTTCAAGTAGGCGTGGAGATGAGAAGGTGTATCTCGTAAAGGGTCAAGAGTGACAAAGACAGGCAGAATCTTCTGGTCATGATTAGACTCTGTTTCCATCAAGACAATACATCATTATAGGAAAAGATCACATTCATATATAAACTGATGAAAATAGCTTTGACTCGAACCTAGTTGATGAACTGCTTTGGACATCATCTTCAATTGCTCGGGTCCAACATCAGGGGAAAACGAGTATCCAAAGTAGAGAAGAACCCATCGACCACAAAACTCTTTCTCGTTGACAATCTTGTTTTGTGTACTCATAAGCGTGAATGGACCTCCAATGATTGGACCTTTGACGGTCGTATTAGAGCCACAGCCACAACCGCTAATGCTGCTTGTTATACCTGTAGAAGCAGAAAAGAAGTTAGAAACTCTCTATCGATCCAACGAAAAAAATCTCTACATATATACCTTTAGGAACAGCTCTCCTTTCGTCGTTGTAATGAAGAAACCCGATGAATCCAGTAAATCCAAGCACAAGTGCTGGCTGCAGTAGCATCGAATAGTTTACTTATTACCAGAGGAAAGATCTAAAAAAATTCAAAAACAAAAGTGAAAGCAACAAAAGGTTTTAAAAGCAAAATACAGCAGCGTAGCGAAGACGTGAGCGTGGATAAGTTTGAGCTCCTATAAGCAACTGAGGGTTGACATCTGTCTTTCCATGGCTCCGTTTTGTTGATTTACTGTAATTGAATGATTGAATCCGTTTTCTACATTTTTTGAATATTGAAGATGAATCACTGCTTTGAAGTCGATGTAAAGTTTCAAGATTGAGAATTTCAAACATCAAATTTCCAGAGCAGAGCGATATTAGGGTTTTAAAAATACAACTAACCCTCTGAGAATATTGGCAGCACCATGTTTGCAGGAAAGATGAAGACGGCGAGCAACAAACATTCTATTTTTAAAAAAAAATTCAGATCATTCCAAAGCTTAGACCTAGTATCCTCCTGTGGAATCGTTTTCTTTATTTGGTGAGAAGCCAAAAGAAAATAAATATATTTACTTGGTGCCCAAGTTGCTTTTCTTGTTTCTTTCTTATTTTTTTCTATGTTTTTATTTTTGGTTCACTCAATATATTATTTTTTGAGAAAAAAAATTTGATTTAATCCCCTATATATTATTTAAGAAATGATTTTGCCATATATCCCCTCTACAATTATTTTTACAAAAACAATACGACATGGCTACTAAAATTGATAACATAGTTTATACCTTAATATGACATGTACAATTATATTAAATGTTAATTTATATTTCTAGTAAAGTTTTTAAAATATGGTAATAACTAATATATACATTTAGTGTTGATTTATATTTTGAATTTTTTTAAAAAATATGGTAATAGCTCGTACATCATCATTAAATTAAATATATTCAAATATGACATTATAAATTTCAAAATATCATTTAATATCATTTATTATTTTGTATCCTATCTGTGCTTTATTAAGTTTGAGACATGTTCTTATATGTTAAAAAAAAAAGCAAATTACAAATAAATAATTGATCTTAGATTGCAAACATGTCATTATTTTAGGTATTTCACTCTACGGCTGATTATCACCTAGAATATTTTTAAATCAAAAACGAATATATACTCCCTAACTAATCGTGTTTTGCGCTAATTACTAATGAAAAGTTGAAAACCTCGTGTGTTCGAGACGTACGCCGTCTCTGCGGCTATGAATTTAGAAATGGAACCACCTTGCAAAAAGAAGAAACAGGAGGAATCATCTCGTCCATCGTTTTTGTCGCTTCCAGATGTAATCATTCTGAACTGCTTAGCACGAATATCGAAATCGTACTACCCTAAACTCTCCCTAGTCTCCAAGACCTTTCGCTCTCTCATCTTATCCACTGAGCTCAAACGCGAGAGGTTTCACCACAAAACAAGTGAAGCCTTCTTTCATATCTGCGTACAGCTTCCCAACCGTTCCTTTCCCTCATGGTTCACCCTCTGGATAAAACCTGAGGAGGATAAGAAGAAGAGGAAGAAGACGAAGTCTACCTTTGTACAAGTGCCCTCTTCCTATGCTCCTAGAGAACCATGTTTATGGCTTAGGGTTGGTTCAGATAGATATGCTCTCAGACAATACTATCCTCCGTCCCCCTTCATGTTTGTCCAAAATATAGAGCATTTTGACTGTCGTACAGCTCCCAGTATGACTGTAGCTCGATCCAATCCCGGTGCGTGCGTCCTAGATGGGAAGATATATGTAGTAGGAGGTTGCGCGGCTAATGAATCCGTGAAGTGTTGGGGTGAGGTTTTCGATACAAAGACTCAAACATGGGAACCTTTGCCTGACCCTGGAACCGAGCTACGCTTCTCTAGAGTCATAAGAAAATTACAGATTATCCAAGGAAAGATTTACGTTAGGAGCAACGAGGAGAAAGACTCAGTTTATGATCCGAAAAAATGTGAATGGAACGTTGCAGCAAAAGCACTCGTGGGTGATAGTAGGTGTACGGTAGGTAATCTATTATACTCTTGTCGTACGAAAAGTTGCATGTGGTACGATAGAGAGTGTAAAGAGTGGAAACCGGTCAGGGGTTTGTCTTCTTCACTGAATAAGAGTTGTCGTCGTGGTTTGATTGAAACAGTTAACCTCAATGGGAAACTCTTAGTCTTGTGGGACAAGTTTGCGCTGCCTGGTCGTCATTGTCACAAAAAGACTATTTGTTGTGCGTTGGTTGCGCTTGAAAAGCGCCAAGATGGTCAAGTTTGGGGAAATGTTGAGTGGTCTAATGCTGTGCTTACGGTTCCCAGTTCATACGCTTTCTTGCGTTCTTCAGTACTATGGTCTTGATCAATTGGCATCATGTTTTCTTTCTTGACTCTGTGCTTTTATATATCTATATGTTTTTTGAATCTCTCCATAGTTTAAAATCATTGGCAACATCAACGAGGATTATTCATTCATATAAATCTCTTACATAGTTTAGAGTGACGCTATGCCACTTTATTTTTCTGTCTGTGTTTGGTATTGAATTTAAAAATACTAGAAACAATAGCGAATTTAGAGTATGTTAGGATTCCCGACACGAGCGAGTCCTTCAAGAACATTATTTATAATTAAGCTGTTGCTGTTGGAGCTTGAGTGTGATGAAAAGACAGGACAAGTGATTTCTTTCTTGTCTTGAAATAGATTTAAGGGCATTGGTTTGGCTTGATGATTATGTTATTGCGAGAAACCGTTAAAGGGGTTATATATAGCTTGATCTCGAACGTTACTGGTCAAACTGGACTGATTCTCACGCTTCCTGATGTGTCTGGTCCGCCACTGCTCAAGTTGCTCTATAAAGAGTTTAAGTTGCTGTTTATTGGTGGACAACGTTGGAGTTTTTTTGTTATCCTCTGAGCTCAGCTTAAAGCCACTAAACGTCCTTCGCGTCTGCTAACAGTTGGCCAATCATCCACTTTCCTCCTGTTTCAGCCTCTGGAAAAAACCTGATCAAACCCTAACCAACGACCTCGGGAAGAAGGTTACCTGATAAAAACCGTAACGAAGGGCAGTGTATGATTCGGTTGTGGATTTGAGAACCGATCAGTCAGCCAAATACCTGAATAGTGAATACCAATAGGTGAGGCAAATTGGCCATTTGATATAAATAAATTAAAATTAATAATTTATAATTTACAAGCAGTTTCCCAATTTCGTATTTCTACTAAGCAAAACAAGCCAAGCCCTTATATATGTAAATGAAAAGCCTATAAATAAAGGCCGAATAAATGTCAGCCCACTTACTGGAGAATGCAAATTCAAGTTTGGATGTAATTTATAAGGACAAATTTTCTATTTGCTCCTTTTTTTTTACTTAAGGTTCTTCTATTTTACTAAAGGTTCCATGCAAATAATAAGCTTTTTTGGACAGTCGAATTAACTTTGAATCTAAAGAAAAAAAGATTCATATGATACTTACCTAGAAACTTCTTGTGTGGGGATGATATTCATACTCATCTTATTCGAAAATATATTTGAAAAAAGATTAACAGCCACTTCACATTCTTTTTGTTATTCATACTATTTTACTCAAAAACAGTTTTTCTAACCCAGTTGAGTTGGAGACAAGAGGTTTCTGTTACCGGTTAAAACTCGGAAATTAGAAAGACCAATACAAACTTTTCTCCTACGATTCCACATGGTCTCGTTGGAACCCATGGCTCTGTTAGTACTCTCTTGAGTTTCTTTATATGGTTCTTGTACTTTCTACTTTGGTCACATTGCTTAAATAAAGACTGATTTCATATTTGGTTTATTTAGTTAAAATCCCATCAATCATCCACTAAAATGATTTAGACTTCGTAAACAAATAATTTTAATTAACATCACAACAAAATTTCCTCCTATCTTTAAGAAGGTGTCAGTGAGGATTGTTAAGTAAAAGATCGACACACAGCTTTGCTCCCTATAATGAGGGCATCTGAGTCGTCACATGCTTCCACATGCCACCAAAGAGTTTGGAACTTCCCATACAAATATACATATTAACAGATGTGGCATGCCGCATGCTTAATGATGAACATATGATTCAGAGAACACGTGTTGCATAGTCATATTCATAAAAACCTTAAGATGATCCACAAAAAAGGAATCTTGGTCATGTGAACTGTCCCTGGGAATTTTTATTTGACAAATTTTAATATCTTTCTTTTACGGTATGGAGACATCACATAAGGTACTATAAATTTATAATAGATAGTTTTTTTTTTTTGCTAAACTGATAGTACGCAAATCTTGCTGGTCTTAATTTGTTAATTGAATATCTTAGTTCATCTAATTTTATATCTTTAATTAGTTGCTTTTACATATAACTCTAGTCTAATATTTACACATCCTTTTCAGAAAATTTGGGCACAGCTGAATGAAACATTGGTCTTGACCCTCAAAAATTTTAGAATTTTTTACATAGAAATAAACCTCTAAATATTGACACATGTCCCCAGAATTTTTAGAGTTCTAAAGAAATGTTTCAAACCTCCAAAATCTCAGATCCGATCCCGTCAAAGTGTGTTTTTTGTTACTTTGATTTTTAAGCATTTTTGTGAAATTTAAAAATTTTATCAGTAGGAAGTTGAGATTTAACAGAACACACGCCAAAAAAATAACCCAAGTTAATGTTTTTTTCCTCGCGTTTGTGTATACCAAATTTCTATGGTAAAATGCTATGTTTTTTACTAAAGAGGCTTTCTGGTAGAATGCTATGTTCATATTTTAGAACTACAATATATTTTTCAAAACTAATTAAATATTGATCAGTGAATCTTAATGCGTTTCATCTTCATGTTTAAAATTTGTAAATGTTCTTCCAAAGAAAAATAATGCCCGATTATACCAGAAAGCGAAGCACGTCAAACGCTTGCATTCACTTGATGCCAAACCAAAATTTCAAAGAAGACAGGCATTATTAGTAATACGTCTTTTTGTTACTATTTTCATACTTTCGCGAATTAATGAATCTGTAAAAATTGACCTATATGCATATAGGAAAGGCCTACGAACTTGAAAACTTACTGCGAACAATAATTGGTCAAATGCTACCATTATTGTGCGTCTAAGATTTATAAATTTTAGTCGGCCAATAATTGGAGGATGAAATATGTTTTCTTTTTATTTTTTATTTGTAATGTTTAAAAATATTTCTTTAAACGGACACAGTTGGAGGAACTAAAGTTAGAAAGTGAAATTATAGAGAATCTCGCTCACCTTTTCTGGTGGATTCCAACTCGTCACTCGTAACTTTTTCTCTTTTCAACAATTATTGTTTAGAGTCATGCCTTAATATTATGTCTTTCTCCTAGGTGTAAACTCCCGTAAACTCTAACCCATCAGGAAAAAATGTTAAGCTAATAAAAGAAAGAAAAATAAAGGCATTATCGAATTGTGCTTAATTTAGTCACAGTAAATCATATTAATATGTAAGATCAACCTCTCAAAAAATTTCCCTCAGTTGAAATAAATGTTGTACATGTAACATGACAAAGTTTATGCTTCATCTGTATCATAAAGAATGTCCCTTTATATTTATTTTCTTATTTCAAAAATATGCCATTTCACATTTTAAGGTAACTTAACATATTAACTCTATTTTTTTACCAACTTGATTGATCAGTTTTTTCATTTAATTAATCATACATTGAATAAGAAAGTATTGATATATTTTAAAAATTTTTTAATTTATGTGAAATGTGACAAATTGGCACTATTTGTGAAACGGAAATGGATAGTAGAATAATCGTGATTTTGGTGATGTTTGGCAAATATGCATACACTTAAATATATATGCACATGATTATTCTTCACTGTTAAGTCTAAATTGCTTTGGTAAAATAGTTGGCATAGTCCGAAATTATCGTAACTGCTAATTTATATATTTATATAAACCATTGCCGAACGACTCAATTTCCAGACGCATCATGGGCCTATAAGGCAATAATTCTTTCTTTTTTTTGTTAGTATAAGGCTATAATTCTATGAAAGATTCGGAGGTAGAGCTGATCCCCTCATTAATAGAAGCAAATTAGGGTTTAAGTAATCTTCTAAATTAAATACTACGAGGTTCGTTGAATAAGTTGAACGACAAGAAAGAAAATAAATTAGCTAAATCTAGTGATCAAAACGTGTCGACGAGATGTGATGATCGGAAAATATCGGACAAGCTTCACAGTTCACGGGCCGGCTTAAGAATTTTCATTATTTTCTATCGCATAGGGGACATCCCTAAGAACTTAGGGTTGTTAAAAATATATACGCGTTTCATATAAAATTATTATTACTGCAATGGTTATTTTGGAGCTTTTAAACTAGTTAAAAAAAGATAAATTAATGAGCCACCAAATCTCATAATGATCTTGTGGCATGTCGGGGGATACGGGTGAAGTATGGTTTGTTCAAAAGTAGACAGCCAATAACGTGAGATTAAAACCCTAATGAAAGCCTAGTTAACGATAATGATTTATCTAGTTATCATATTTATAATCATTAACAAAAGATTTTCTTCTTGTCTCTCATGGCTACATACACTTATAGTTAGGTCGATGTATATAGGATATAAGAAGTCAATCAAGTTGGTCCTTCGAACATATTATTTAATTAGGCTTAGTTGTTTTCTGTTTACATTAATTATGAGGAATGGATTGAAAAGTCTTAGTTTTCATCTTCTCTATGAGTCAAAGTATTGGGAATTGACCACATGGGATATGTGACCATGACAATTCAAATATTCAGGAATTATTAAAAGCTTACCAACAATAAATTCAGGAATTAAATAAATATAAATTTGTTTTGTAAATATATCTTATAGTAATTTTAAATATATATATATATATTATCTTGATATAGACTACCTACTACAAAAGCTCTTCGTGAAAACAATGGAAAATCAATCCGACAAAGTTACTAAGTCATTGCGCAATGCCTATAATGTAAATGAAATGACAGCATTATTGTGGATATGCTTACAAAAAAAAAACATGTAGTGACCAGAAAAGAAAATGAACGAGGTCTCGGTTACACAAATTGTTGATATTGACTTTAAAGCATATTTAGCTGAGCTGTCAGAGAGATTCTCTTATTGGTGAAGTTTTATTGGGATCCGTAAAGTTAGACAAGTTATAATATACTAGTATAAAGATTCCTTCCAAAATATGTAATTGGTTACGTATAATTAGGAATTATTTACTCTACTTAAAACAATTAACTATATAAGTAAGTCTTAATTAATTAAGCTTAGCAGCAAAGATCCGATCATAGGTCGAGTCCCTTTGACGCTATCTTCCCACCCAAGTTTTGCCTAATAGAATATTCCATTTATTCTGATAGTTTCTAATAATCAAATAAAAGGATTCCTTTTTTTTGTAAATGAAAGGATTCTTTCTTCTTTGCAAATAGATTCCATGCAATGAGCTTCGCTTATCTAAAGATTCTATAATCTATGAAAACCGTGGCTTTAATCAATAATATAAACAAAGACTGCCCAAAAAAACCTTAACTAGAGATGTTCACTCCATAAAAACTAAAATGACTATTTGAACTGCACAGACGAAAAATATATAAATAAACCAGTTTTATTTAGTTAGTTGCTTCTATTTTAAATGGGGGGAAATCATTAGAAAATATTGAAATGTGGACTGATCTTTTAAATTTGAACTGAAGTGAAAATAATACTTATACAATTAGCTTCATTTTATTTTTAGAATCACGACGACATCTAGATATAAGTCACGTATATATATATTCACGCGTAGAGATAAATTGTATATTATTCCAATATATGATCGATTATATAAAATGTTTTTCTTAGAATAGATCTATATTTTAAAAAGAAATTTTACATTTGCATTCAATACAAATTTGTTTGTCAAAGATACGTTGAGTACAACAAGAGCAGGAGGACAACTAGATTAACAAGATTAAAAAGAGATCCCTCTTATTTATAGCTCTAATCATGCTCCAGATCTCAGTTGTTTCCATTTCACTAACCGTTGCAGGAAATCCATAACCTGTTAATATTTATGAAAGAAAAAAATGTAGTCAGCTTATGATATATGCACAATATACAGCATTTGTTTAAAGACTTGTAAAACACTTAATATGAACTTAATAATTTATATCGTGTCAATTTACCTCATCAGGCTCTTGCAAAGAGTAAGACGCGTTAGTCTCCTTTGGAGATCTGGAAACAAGAATGCCAAGACCTTGTCTTCTTTCTCTTAGTATCTATTGCATCAATTTAAATCAAATTTATTTCGATCATCGAAAGATATATTTAATTTTGAATCGTACAGTTACTACGAGGTTCTTTATATATACCTTAAATGCATCTTCGTCTGTGCGATCATCGCCGATGTAAAGGGGAAAAACGTTGGTACAATTAGCGTACCCTACACAAGCCATTACTACTTTTAATTAATAACTATTGATCTCAACATTAATCATATTACTCATGATTAATTAGTAGATCAAGATTTTACCAAGTGACTCTAATAAAAACTCGAGTGCTTTGCCTTTATCCCATTTAATGATTGGACGAATTTCCAAAACCTGAACGATTATACCAAAACATAAACCCGTTAATTGAGAAAATAAACTCTAGTCACGTTAAAAAGTAGGAACTAATTAGTTGTTAGTATCTTACTTTTCTTCCTTGGGTAAGACGAAGCTTAGGGTAGTCCTTCATTACTGATCGAACTTGACTAGCCAAATCACTCCAGTTCTGTCAATATATAAATAAATTTAATGTTTTTGTTAATTGCGTATTAATAACAGAATATTGAAAAAGAATATGATCGTACTTTCTCATCAACACGTCGGAAGTGGACGGAGACACAAAACTTGTTGTTCTCTACGCTGGCTCCGGGAGTTGATTTTGTTTTCTCCATTAATTTCTGATACACCTGAACCAAAATATATAAACTAATAATGTAAGTAACAATAAAGTAGTTTCTTCTTATTATTCAAATATAATAGACTGAATATTGAAGGAGAATGTGACCTCGTCGATCACGGGGAGGAACTCTGTAGCTGGTTGGCAAAGAAGAGATTTATCCTGTAATTTTTATTAATAACAATTAAAATTGAGAAAAATATATCAACTAATTATTTATGTAAAAAGTTTAGAGAAAAAAAAAACTTACTTCCTCATACTTGGACCCTTGCTCTGGCCCTTTGATGTCCATTCCATGACTTCCAGCATAATACAACTCGGTCAATTTCACGAAATTATAAACCTGACAAGTATCAGAAATATTATAATTAGCTTCAACATAAATTTAATCACTACTAATAAATCGTGTTATTTAAAAACTTATACACCTTTTCTCTGCATCTGCCACTAACTATGGCCGTCGGAAAACAATTTGCTAGGTTCCTTACTGTTCTTCTCATCTAAAAATCAGACCAAAAAGAGACAAAGTCATAACACATTTTAAATAAGTACATTTCTTTTTTTTTTTGTTATATATATTTAAATTTTAGAAATGAACCTGCTTAGACATGAAAGCTCGATCTGGATCATCAACAATGGGAGATAAAGTGCCATCATAATCCAAGAACATAACGACTTGTTTTCCTTCAGAAGCATGAAGAATCTCTTCGAACATATCTAAAGCTGATGGATGTTCTTTCTGCAAAATTATACAGTTCTCATTTATTATAAGAGAAAAAAACAACACAGATAACCAGAAATTAGAGCTTGATAATCATTGACGTACGAGCCAAGAGCTTTGTTTCATCAAAGATTTGAGATGAGTAGGAGAACAAGCTCTCATGGAATCAACCCATGAATTGATTAGTCCTCCTCCATTGTTAATAATAAGATCTTGAAGAACTTTCTTCTTTGTCGTCGTTACATCCGTATTTGATTTATTTCCTGTTTCTTTGTCCACATGTTTTGTGTTTTCTTCAGTGAATCTTACTGAAAACAACAGAAAAGACAGATGAGGATATGTAAAACATAGAAACATGTGTTAGTGTATTAATCTAACTAACTCAACAATTTACCCATTTGTTGCTTGAAAGAGAGAAAAAGAGATTTGAGTTTTGAAAACAGAGTGAGAATGTATGTGTGTGGGCTTGAGAGAGACAGAGGCTGAAGTGTGGTATGGTCTGTATTTATAGTAACAAATTATTATAGGAAAAAAAAACAAGAAACTTTATTTTTTGAACAACATTTTAACTTGGCTAAAAAGGAAAAAGAAAATTCAGATATTGTGGTGTGTGAACGCTGGAACCCATTTGAGTGTGGGTCTCTTATTACTATATGGTTAGTGGGTTCCATATAGCGGCTTTCCCGCTCTCACCGATCGTTAAGTTTAATTTTTAGCGTTGCACCGTTCCCAGCAACAGCCATCGTGGTCCCCTCCCATTAACACCATATGCCTTCTCTATTTATTTATTCTTATTTTGTTGCTGGTCCTAATTTGTTTTTATTAGTAATCTTCCTGTACTAAAAGTTAATATAATACCAATTTTCTCTCAATCAAAATATACTATTATTTCTTTTATCAACAGATAATTTTTTCTTCTTTTTAAAATTTCTTATTAGCTTGATGTTGTAAGGAAACTAAACAAACTGGTAGTAGATATTATGTATTAAATTATAAAGTTGAGATATGATTTTATGGTTTATGAAACTACAAGAAACACTTTCTGCATACGCTAGTCTACTAGTTAATTATTTTCTTAGTTTACTTGCTTTAAAATCATGAGTTTTAGTTCATAACTATTTAGCGTGAGTACTTATGTGTATTATAGTAAGTTAGAAATGTTATTTTGTTCTTTCAAAAAGAAAATGTTATTTTGTTCCTTAGTCTAGTTATTGAGCACTAGTATCCAGAATTTCAAAAGGTTTAATAACCGTTTGATTACAATCGAAAGCCCATACTCTGTATAAAAATATTGTCAAACAAATCATCAGCTAGCTCGTTACTTTAACGGTTACGAGTTACAACTTTAATATTGCATCATCAGCCAATGCGAACATTTTCGTTAATTAATTTCTTTTAGCTATAGACTGTAAACTACTACTAAACTATAGTCTATAGCTGTTGAAATTTATTAAATGCCATCACTAACAGATATTCCTCAGAGACTCACAAATTCTGTGGAAAATATTCATAAGCTTGATTCCGTCATAAGTGTCATAAGTTTCCATCCAATAATGATTTGCAGATAACCTTTTGTGAAAAACATATTCATCCCTGATCTATTAACCATCCAAGTTGATCGAATACCTTATATGATATTTCTTTGATTCAGAATATTTAAATTGAGTCCATTCTTGAGTCCTGATTATGTCCCCGGCGTATGCATGCATCAGGATTTAGTTATGAAAATATGAAGAATCCGAATAGGGTTCTTAGTAACTTCTACAAGAAGGAAACCTCATAAAAAACGTGATGTTGGGACTAAACTATTTGAAAAATATTCTCATGACCACTATTTTTAGATAGTTCGATTTACATTTGATTGGAACTTATTAATTATCATTTTTAATATTCTGATTTGAACCCGATGCTCTAAAACAACATTCTGATGTTCTAAAGCACGTATATACTATGTTAAAAAGTATTTTCGTCACAATACGTATTTATATAGTAAATTGGACAAACGTTATCATAGTGTGATCAATTCGATAACCAAGTGGATATATATATACGTAACACCCGCATATGTATTAGGTATAACTGTATAAGTTAATTTGCAAGGAAGGTATTAACATATGCGTCAAATTGCATGGTTCAAAGCAAAATTCTGAACCGACACCTCACGTGTAACGAATCGAGAGTGTCTCTACCTAACATGTGGATCCCTACAAGGCATAATAGTATCCTACGCAAATAATCGTCCCAACATTAACCTCCTCTTATCGGATCATTAATTTTAGCGATATGAGAAGCTAATTTCGCTTGACCAAAGTCTGCAACAATTTTTAGCAAGATAATATCATATATGGGTTGAGTGATTTTTTTTTGGTAATCTATGGGTTGAGTGATTATTAGAACATTCTAATGAAAATTAGCTATTCATGCTAAAGAGTACGACTTACATCAATCTCAATTATAATCGATCCTTTTTTCAGTAAGTTAGCACTTTATGAAAACCAAGCATAATGACGGTCGCATGATGCCAGAAGCTCTTGTTGTAAACCACCAATCGAGTAAATTCCAGGACTGTGTACTTTATAGAAAGAAAAGCACAGTATAATTAAAACCCTGCCAAAGAAAAATCTTACTTTTTTTCTTTTCGGCCAAAATTACGACAAAAAATGACATATTTTTTTTGTCCATTGAGTCAATGGCTTTGACTAAACTTCTAACGGCAACTGCTTCTCCAAACTTTTCGGCATAACTCGTGATTGGTGGGTCCTAAGCGTGACTGAGGGACATAATCTCGCCACGTGGAGTAGTCAGTGGTGTCTACAAATCTTGCCATGTCATCATTTACCTGTTTTCTGTTCAAATACAGAATACAGTCACTCGGAAAAACAATAACTTCGTGTACGATAATAGTTGATAAAATAAAAATTAAAACATGCTACAAAAATTCAATAATATACATATCTGCGATGAAATTTCTAATAATCTAGACACGACCATGTGTAAAATAGATTCTTTGCAAATTCATAAGAAAGGTTGATAGCCTTTTATTTGAGAATATTAATAGATCAATATATGGACGTCGTATATGAAACGAGAAAAGTTAACGATTCTTTTTGTCAAAATATCACGATTCCGTCAAGTTGTTCTCGTTTCTTAATAATAAAATAACCTTGTAGGTCCTATATTTTCATTGTATATTACCAAATTTAATTAAGTTTATCTGTCATCCGACTCATCCCAACCAGTAACCTTTCAAATCGTATTCTTTATGTAGAGTTGATCCACGCCAAATCATGAAACTACAATAAACATTGTGACTAGTATGTGATATGAATATATGATTATATGAAGAACATTATAATCACATAGATACCTTATGCTAGGAGTGAACCTAGTTTTTGGGTTCTGACGATATTAATGAAATGATATAAATTTAGGCCGAAATGCCCCCAATCATTGAGAACTTTTCCACGACTTAAAAAAAATAAAATGAACCACAAGCTGTTAAGATACATGATTTTTTTGTTAGTTTTTAATTTTTGGCTCAATCATAATAGCTAGAAACCGATCTCTTAATGTTCAGTTACTTTAGTAGATGAGAATAAATATGTACATATATATGATAATAACGAACGCATGTATAACTTAATAATTATTTATGTACGAATGTGAAAAAAAAAGAATTGGAACTGAACGAATGTAATTTTATTTTATTTTTCGACTTATTTTCTGAAATAAAGTATATATGTACTATCATTCCAAACCGTAACCACATAAATAAATCATATTAGGTTTATCAAGAACCTTTCAGAAATGTTGGAGCTTAATCTGTAGTGCAGAAGATCATCTTTAAAGAGAGAAAATGACGTTCTTACTTTAAATCATCGATCTCTATAGATTGTGTGCTACAACGAAAATGTCGTAGGTTACTCTTTATGATCTCCAAGAGTCGCCAATCTACAATTTGGGTGGCTTCTCTTTATATCACCATGGCCTTCAAACCTTTAATGGACCGACACTTTTTCGATGATTAAAGCTATGAGGTTGATATGATCATCCTTTAACATATCTGAAAGGTATACATATTAATCATTGCTTTCATGCGATAAGAAGTTCAGTATATTTGTATTTTATGAAAAATCGCCAAAGAACATTACCCGATGATATATCTGATGTCCACTTGTATCTTCTTGAAAATTGTCGCGGTGTATATTCATGTCTATGCTACATTTTTAAATTTTAACTGATAACATCGTTAAACGCTTAAGTACAATACAACATGTCACTGGTTATATTGAATTCAATCTATTACTATAAAGTAGTTAAGATGCATATAGTTGAACTATTCCACGCGAATATATAACACGGTGCATGTAGCGATGTCAATCTCGAAATTATTTTAGTTCTATTCTAGAAAATAGTTCTCAAAATGATCAACTGTTTTGTTACCAATTAAAAATGATCAACTGTTTAACTATTCTTTTTTTGAAACTAACTGTTAACTATTCTTACAATATGGAAAGACAAACTTTTCTATAATATAAAACGAAACCGCAAGGATTTGAACGAAACTAGTTGGATCGATTGTGACATTTGTAAAGAATAAGAATGGATCATAGTAAGCTTCGCGCTGGAGTTTTTCACTTTCGACGTGTCTTGCATTACAGGTTATAAGTGATTAACTCTAAACCCTCCCAGTTTTTGGTCTTTAATGATTAAATATACAAGAAAACAAAACATTATTCTTTATCTTTTTTTTTTGAACTAAGCTTGCTTCTTTATCTAAATTGGACACATAAAGTTGATGTATCCTCTAATTTTCTCTATTCCCTAATCGACCAAGCACGTGCCCTTCTCTATCACATGAATGAATATTATAAGCACACATATTTAAAGTTTGACGTGTATATCACTTTATACACGTCTAAAAATATCTCTATAAATCTACACTACAAAACTTATATCATATATCTACTCCTGATTGGATAAAAGTACGTTACATATAATTATATTTTTTGTTAAGTGCTGTATAATATATATTTTGCTAATTGCTTTTAAGTTCAAATTTCGCAGATAATTTCAGTGTAAGCTTTGAATCAAATATCATATGCGAATCAATAATATATATACGCTTTGTATTTGCCATGCACTAACGGATGTATAGAGCAATCGATTAGTGAATTGATTTTTTTTTCACTGAAACTTTTCCTTCTTATATAAACTTCCCAAAAACAAGTACAAAGCAGCAGGGATTACATATCATATCATATACCAAAAGAATATGGATCTAAATCAACCAAAGGCAATACAAAAAGAAACAGACAACTTCCAAAGGAAAAAAATCAGCCAGTCAAGGAGGGAAGCTTGTAGCCACATACGATTGAGATAGATCCCATAACACCACACTCTGCGCTTTGCGGTAGGCACCCCAGATCATGATCCTATCAACTCTCTCCAATTTCCATTCAGAAATGTACTGAAGAGAGGACAGTATAGATTTTGACAACCACTTAAAGAATGGCCAAGCAGGCGGCCTGATTACAGCTCCCACTAGTTCTTTGGATTCTCCAGCAAACACGATCTTGGAGAACCCAAAACTCCTCATGCTTTCAACAGTCCACACCCAAAAAGTATTATGAGCCTCACGATTAATGAATTGATTTAAAATTTAAAATATGAACTATTTTCTGCGGTAATCATAATAGTCTCATATACATACCCATGGGCCGACCAACTATTTTTTGAAAGCTCATCGGGCCTCTTGGTTTAACAAATAATAAGCACAAACCAACTCTGATTCGGACCAGCGAGGCACCGCCACACCTAAGCCGCTAAGTACCAAGTCCAACCTTTTCGGGCCTTTTTTACAGAAAACACAAGTATTGTATGTTCCATTTTTCAGCCTAAGTATCAATATAGATATTTTGAAAATACTTAAAAGGCCTTAATTAATTACTAAGCGTGATGCATATACAAAGTTATATGGTGGATTTAAACTAAACCTTTTGAACAAACAAACAAAAAAACTAAACCTTTTGCAAACGGGCCTGATTTTGTTTTGTCGTCGTAGTTGGGTTCGAGTTCATGATTTGAAGTTAGGAAGCAAAAAAGGTTGTTCATGATCATTATGTTTCGCCTATGTAAAATCTAAAATCGATTAAATGGTGTATCAAAAAGTATAATAATATTAATTTAATCCGTATATTACCCTAGTTTATTTTAAATTTTTACTGGAGAACTTTTATATAGAGTTTGTATTTTCTTTGGATTCCCTCCCTTCCCCCACCCACCCAAAAAAAGAAAAAAATATCAAAGTTTCTCCGTATATGCTAAGATAAATATATTTTTATTAGTTATAAAGAATCACTAGTTCAAAAATTCTTTTTTTTTTTGGCCGTATGAACACTGTCTTTATGTGCTTCTGTATTTTCAGGATATGTTATATAATAATGGCAACATACAGACTTTTTTTTTGATATATACATCATTGTTACTCTTTGCCACATTTGATGGTTGGTGTAAGATTCTTTTTTATAAAGAATCAAACTTTGTGGCGTATGTGTTCCCACAGGTCAATTAGGGACCCCTCTCTAGGCGAGAGGCATCTGCATTAATCCAAAAAAGACACAAGCATACACTTATAGTTTGTTTATAAGAAATAGAATACCATTTTTCTATCAGTAGCTTTTTGCTTTGATAATGAAAATGCTCAAGTGTTTTTATGTTCAACAGAAATATGCTTGGTTTATATTTGGATCCATACATTTTCTGTTCCGTGCTTTATTTTAACCACTAAATGTAAATTTAAATCATGTCTCATTACCTTTTATTATAATTAAAAAAACTGTTACTGAACATTACTCTGGTAGGTTGTAATCTTTGTGCACTATACTTCAGCATGCAAAAAGAGTATAATTTACCTTCATTAGAAACTTAAAGATGGTACTTGATCAAAAGAAAAAAAAAAAAGAAACTTAAAGATGGTATAATACATGGAGACCTCTCCGGTTGGTCAAAGACAAGGTTTGTGAGAAGGAAAAAAAAAAACATAAACCAGCCAAACCGAACACATGGAGGAAGATTTTAACAGAAACAAAACCTAGAGGATTCTCCCACAACTGTTGAAAAATTAAGTTGCAGAGAGATTAGCTAACTAATATGACATAAATAGCAGACATAGAGGTTAAAGACAAACACTTTAAGATTCGGACAACTTGCTAATCGCATCCCAATCAATCTCCACAGAAGGAAACTTCTCCAGCACGAAACTCCCAATCTCATCAAACCTGGAATCCGAGAAATCCATGAACGTAGTGGTGATACCAGATTCTGGCGACAAAGATCCAACGTGAGACTCATCGGAAAACGAATTTTCATCAGCTCTCAAAAACCCATATTCACTTTCTTGACACTCTGCTCTTGGCGGGAAAAGCTCTGTTTCAGAACAGGGGAGATCATCATCCTCTGTTTTTCTCAAGCTCTGACAAATCGCTTCGAGCTTTGCTTCAACAGAGGGATGAAGAGGCTTGAAGCTACTATCACCGCCTCCGTATCCATACTCGTGTTTGATGTGTGGGAAATTAAGCCTCGCTAATTCGCCACGAAGCTGGTAAGCAGCTTGATCATAAGCCATGGCTGCTTCTTCAGCTGTGTCGAAAGTTCCAAGCCAGAGCCGGGTCCGGTTCTTGGGTAAACGGATCTCAGCAACCCATTTTCCCCAGTGCCTCTGTCTAACTCCTCTGTAGAGTTTCTGAGTGGTCATGTTCTTCATTGGGACTGGCTTCGGTGAGAGGTTTGCGAAGTTTGTGTTGCGTCTCTGGTTAAGCTGGTTTTGTATCTGGTGGATTTGGTAAGGTGTGAGCTGGTTTAGACCGAGAGGTGTGGTTTGATTGAAACCGAAGATTGTGTTTGGAACCGGAGGAAGAGAAGAAACAGAGTTGGTAAAAGGGTTAAGTACTTTCATGAGCTCTTCTCTGAAAGGATCAGAATGATCAGTGCTGCTATTGAACATATCTATGGCTGCCATGGATCTTCAAAGGATAGATTGTTGAAAGTTTGAAACTGATTGAAAAAAGAGTCAGAGAAGGATAAAAAAACGCACCTTCTTAGTTTGATATTAGTTTTTTTTAAAAAAAAAAAATTTACTTTTTGGCTCTCTCTAAATTTTGATTTTTCTTTTGTCGCTCTTGGTTTCGCTGGATGAGAAGTTCTTCTTTGCTTATATAATATGAGAAGGCTAAGCCGCCCATTGAACTATTAATATATTTTAAGTACATAATTTAATTCTAAACAGTTTTTGTATTAATATATACATCTTGTTTGATGCTTTTATTCTATTCACAACTTGCTAGCTTCTCGTCAGCTCGAAGACATCTTTTATTCCATGGAGGCTTGGACAATATGAGAACGACTTCCACATATTCTTTGGATCTAAGCCATTCCCATGGAATATATGGAAATAATTAACTTTATCGCGTGTGTGATAAAGAATCATCAATCATCAATCATCATGGGTTTAACAAATTTCTGCCGCAAAAATTAGTAATTTCATTCTAATTTTTGAATTGGAAAAAAAAGGAAACAGGTTACATTATTTTCATTACGAATGTTACCATATATTAGTCAGTCACACGTCATTTGATCATATTACATTAATTAGTTGCTTTAAAACAATACTAGTCTATTTGTCCAGTTCTATTCTGAACCTCTTTTAACTTTCTTAATTTCCCAACGAAGATTAGTTCAAGTTCATAATTTTTGAAGGCATCACAATTAGCTTAGCTCGTAATAGTTTTATTTAATTTTATTTATGGTTTTGAAAGATTTATATTGCATCATGTGTCTGGTTTGTATAATAACTTTTTACAAAAAAAATCAATATATTGTAACTTCCTATTTGATATTTGACTCATTTTATAATGTTTTTTTTTTTTTGCAAACTACTCTTGTTATAGTGTTATGGAAGTTTTTTTTTTGTCAACATGTTATGGAAGTAATTTTCTATAAAATTGCCGAAATGAAACCTTTTCAGCAATAAATACAGAAGAAAGTTATAAAAAAATACACAAGAAATCGGAAGAGCCAAAAGTCATATTGTTGATTCTACGGCAAGTTGAAAGGCCAGTTTGCTTCGAACCACTTATATTCTATATGCCAATATATCTTTTTATCAAGTCAAAACGTATCACCAAATAAAACATGCAATTTTCTAATAGTATTATATATGTCATGTGAATTAGAATGAAAAAATTATGGAAAAAATTATCGAAGTACTATATATCATCCATGCAAACAAATTGAAGAAGCTGCAGTAATATCAACCATGGGAATACCATGTCTTTTTCTTTTCTTTTTTTTTTGTTGCTAAAATACTATTTCTCATTTCCAAATGTAGTTTGTGGTTCAACTCATGAAAATATATTGGGTATACATAGATAATTGTATGTACAAGTGGGGAATAGATAAATTTAGTTTGTGAGCAAGAAAAATAGTGAGAGAAAGTCAAGAAAGCATAGAAGGAAAATGGAAAGAGGTGAGAACTCAGGGAGGTTGAAGTTTGCGTCACAAGGAAGCTAATGGATCTTATTTCACCACTTTTTAAATTCCTTTTGACAATGTTTTGTTTCTTTTTTAAAAAAAAATAACATCGTCAGAATGTGATGTAAGAGTATCATTATTGTCTGAATTTGGTAGAAATCCAAAGAAGAGAAATCATACAATGGTTTTGAAAAATTCAAATCGATTAATTGCCCTCTCATCTAATTTCATTGCATATTTTTCTTGTCTTTTGGCACTAAATAATAACATCATAAAAACCGAAAGTTATTTTACCTAAATAATTTCTTTAAATGATAATTTTCACTATAAACCAGTGAAATGTTATTGTCTTATTATAGAAGGGAGATTCTTCAAAAACCCAATGTGGGGTCAGTTATTTAGAGAACAAGAAATATATGGGAGCCACTTTAGCGTGTACACACGTAGGATCCTACGTGAAGACACTATCTCTCGGTTCTCCACGACCTGACAAGTGACAAAAGCTAAAGAAAGAACCTATCTTTAATCTGATCGTTAGTCTATTGCTAACCAAATCATAACGTAGATTAGGAAGTAGGAACAAATCTAAAGTTATCGAGATAAACTCCATTACACGTCTGCTAAAGCTAGCCGATATAGAATCTGAACTTTCCACATTTTCTTTAAAAAGATAAATTTTATCAATTATCGGCAATGTAAAAACGAAGAATATTTGATGTGTGGTTGATGATCTGGAA
Source organism: Brassica nigra (assembly GCA_016432835.1). Classification (NCBI taxonomy): domain Eukaryota; kingdom Viridiplantae; phylum Streptophyta; class Magnoliopsida; order Brassicales; family Brassicaceae; genus Brassica; species Brassica nigra. The sequence continues at coordinate 559,819 of CM028242.1, forward strand.
TATTGCAAAGATTCGTAATTCCACACACAACAAACTGTAAAATACAACCCAAAGACAGTATATTATTATACACTTAGCTATCCCATCAAACTTTCCAACTATTCACTTTAAGTTGTCAGAACGATTATGAAGTTTATGTATTATAAATAGTTATGTACGATGTGAGCTCCAAGCTCATTTCCTTATGGCATGAGCATTGGCAGCCTTTCGAGGGGGTTCACACGCGGCCCGAGAAAAAAAAAATTAAAATATACTACAGTAACGAACTCGGCTCGTCACGTCCCTTCCGGATGAACCCGGATCGCCACGTGGCGGCCTATCATTGGTCAATTTTTTAAAAAAAAAATCAAAAAAAATTAAAAAAATAATAATAAAAAAATCAATTTATGAACCCCACATCAATGCACGTGCTCTTATGATCAGATAAATAGTTACAGTTTCCTAACGTTTCCATGACTAGTACCAAAAATCTGTAATGCTATGAACTATTTCTCCATCCTGCTTGTAGTTATCTTGGACAAATAAACAATAAACACACATCGCCAAAATAGTTATTTGAACATATATTACATAAACGATGCTTCACAGATCGATTTTCGCCAGGGACTTTCATGTATCCTCTTTGATAATAACTGTTCTTTATATTTGAATTAACTATTTGTGAAAACTATTTTATAATCCCTTATTGTTAGTATTATCTTTATCCGAAGAAGCCATATATAATCATGACAACCTAATTTGTCATGGACTAATCTCCAAGTCAATCCACTAAGTGTAATAAAAGTATTTTTTAATCGACAAGAACATGGTGATGTAGTGGCCACTGAACGAACATACACGACACATTGAGTAATATTTTTTACAAAATTCAAGGAAGCTAGCTGACTTTCACAAATGTCAACTCTTCCACCACCATTGGAGAGTTGAGATCAGGATAACATCATAATAAAGCTACTTTCCCTGGCCTGATTGTGACCCAACATATGACTATTTTTCCTTGGTGACCCACATATTTCTGATCAAACTTTACCAACGAACCTCTTGTTCAATAATCCCAAACCAATTCGTTGAACTTATAAAGTTATAATCGTGCTAATTCGTTGAACTTATAATCGTTAAATACTTTTTTTTTTAGTACGAAGAAGTTCGAGCTTGAAATCTTAGGACATCTGCATTAGGGGTTCATACAGATTTTCAGAAAAAAAAATATTAAAATAATGAATAGTGTTGAATACTTCTCTTCCCAAACTCTTCCCAGTAAATCTCTGTTCCACGAGTTCAAATCGCTCCACAACACATGGCCTGATTAGTCCGATTAATTTTTTATTTTTTTTAAAAAAAATCAATCAGTAAAAAAATTTAATAATAAAAAATAAAAAATATGAACCACTGATGCTGATGCTCTTAGACCTAAAACCATAATATTTAATATTAGTTTTGTCTTATCGGCCAGTCAAACTGGAACATCTGACACAATAATCAGAATCCTTTCCAATCCTTTCAAGTTAAGTACTATACTACTTAATCAAATAAAATGTAACAAAAAAACTTATTGTATTTATAATCTATTCTTTTCTATACTTGCACAATAAAATACTCCATAAAAGAAATTTCATTGATGTTCCACTATAGAAATTAGAAAACAGACGAAAAGTTTTATAAAAAAAACCCTAGTCGTGTATTCATAAGAATAAATAAAAAAATAAAATGCTGGTGCATGGTATGAGACAGAGTCAAAAGAGTGGAGGCTGATGAACGGTTTGACTGCACTTGATACGTTCGATAAAAAAAACGCTGAACGTTGTGCGTAGTATGGTGAACTGCTCCTAGTCGTTTGGGACATTCCTGCGTCTTTGATCAAACAAAGCAAATACAGTACGGTGTTGATGTGATTTTGCTTGACAGGGGCCTCAATGGTGAAGTCTGGGATCAGGTTGAATGGGTTGATATTGTGCGTAGATTCCTGGTACATGCGCAAGGCCGATTCTGTGCAAAGTCAGATGAAATATTCACTTTAAATCCCCAACTTTTAAGGAGAATTACGTAGACAGAACTCCCCAATTTACATAGATGTAGACCCTTAATTTACATAGCATAGACATAAGCCTCCAATTTGTAAAAGAATTTGAAATCTTTATTAAATTGTGATTCTGTTTTGACGTCTATGCATGTGCTGGTTGAATGGTTTTTTCTTAGAATTATGATTTCATATAGCATTTACTCCCCGATTCAGATAATCTAGCAAGTCTACTAGGAAACAAAATGACTCTCGAGTCTTGCCAGTCATAGTTACATTACTGGTCTACCACAGTTAGAATGGTTAGTATAAGCAACTAGAGCTTCTTCACTTTTCACCTTTACATCTTCATACATTTTCAGAGAAGCTTCTGAAAACTTCTTCAATCTCTCCAGAAGCTTAGCCAAACTCGAATGCACGCTCGACAAATCTTCACAAACCAACACCGAATCGTCCTTCTCCTCCCCTAACATCTCCATATCCGCTGAGAACTCTTTGATAGACCCACTGAGTTCATCTGACGGCAGAGATTTGATCCCAGCCGACCAATCCCGGCACAACACGAATATGGGCGGGGCCAGGACACGGCGTGGGGACCACGGTCTTCGGTTTCTTGTAGAACGTTCTTGAGGGAGCAAAACACAGTTGTGTAGCCAACCGTTGAGTGCTTCGACGTAACAAGCCATACTGTTAACCAAATCTGCGAAGCTTAGACCAAAACACTCTGTTTCTTCTAGAAGCTCTGACCATATCCGTCTCTTGAGAGCGTTATCCCGCCCGTTTTTAGATGAGTTCCGACAATGGTAAGCCAACGAAATGGTAATGTACTGCGAGTGGTGACATTCGAGCATTGATTTCCACATTCTTATCAACCTAAACAGAGAAGAAAGATCAGTTAAAAGAGTCTTCTTAATAGGAACAGTTAGTTTACTAATATACATACCCTTGGAGAAATTCTAAGAGCTGTGGCTGAAGCTCTTCGTCTCTGATCCTCTCGATACGCTTCGAAATGGAATCAACGGACTGTATAGCGACTCTGATTCTTGAATGAAGATCTTTTGCAGCTGCTCTTGTTTTATCCATGGCTTTAGCACTGTGATCCTTTGTGAACTGGTTCCTTAACTGCTCGCACTTTCGATCATACTCCTTCCTAATCATCTCACTCGCCTGCACATACAATCAAAGTAAACAGAATGAAACGTGCGAGCTTTGATGAGTAGAAGTTCTTGAGGCTATACCTTGACTTCATCATAGAGTTTTCTCTCCCAAGCGTATAAACGATCAAGAGAAGAAGAGTGACTTCCTGAGATCATACAGAACTCTTGTATGAAATCACTTCCACTTTCTTCACCATCATCATCATCTTCTTTTGATGTTTCGATCAATGGATTTCTAGAAGTGGAGGATCTTGAAGACGATGTTCTCTTCCATACAATAACTTTGCTGACTTGTTGGTGCAATGACTCTACACATTAAAACTTCAATCAGACACTAACACCACAACTAAAGAAGATAACAAATCATACAGACCTTTAAAGACAGGTGAGTGACTCTTCTTCCCTCTACAACAAGCTCGCTTCAAAGCTGCGAGAAACGCTACTGAGTTTCCCTTTCCTGTAAAGTGTAAACAGACACTTGTGAATTCAAGAACATTCATTTACTACAAGATGAAAGTAAGAAAACAGAGCTTTATCAAAACCTGTGGTATCAGCGAAACCGACTCTGATTTTGTTAGCTTCAAGCATCCTAGAAACTTCTTTACCAGAATCAGAAGCTCTGAAGAACTTATGCTCTATATCTTTCATGCTAGACACAAAGTCTTTCGCTCTATGTGTGATAAACTCTGATGGATCTTCTCTCTCATCAACAACATCTTCCCAACTCCTCTGTTTCCTATGCTCTGTTTTTAAATCTTCTTCGACATTACTACTCTTCTCTAATGCATCCTCACAACCAATCTCTGTCAGTCTAAAGCTATCGAGATCGTCACAAGTGTCGAAGTAGTCCCAAGAAGACGCCTCTGGCCGGCGAGGACGCGGCGGCGGCGGAGGAAATAACTCCGGCATTGCGTCTTCGTCGAGTGGATTAACCGTGATTGTCACCGTGGAATCAGCCGGCGGCGTCGACTTCGTGTAGCTTAGATTCAAACGAGGTTTCGGGCTCGAGTCGTGACTCAACGGCGAGTCGTCCGAGTCGTCGCCGCCGTCGTCAGGGTAAGAAGAGGAGTTGCGAGAAGGGTACTTCTCAGGCTTTGTTGTAGACGGAGATGAAGCCGCGGCAGCAGCTACGGTCTCGGCCTCGGCGTATTGACGGAGACAAGCTCCGATGTTACGGAGAGAACGGATGTAGGACACGTGTGCGGCGGCGAGAGCACATCTGGAATCAATGGCTTGTTTGACGAATCTCTTCCTTTCTTTACATAGAAGAAGCGGCTCGTTCTTCTTCTTCTTCTTCTTCACCGTCGATGGTTTTGAGGTTGAGCATCCCATCTTCTCCAGAATCGAAGGAACCATTTTTTTTTTCTTCAAATAAATAAAAAACGAAACTTTGGTTTTGTTTTACCCGGAAATGTCTCACAGTGGTTACCAAACAAAAGGAACTAAAGAACCCATTTGAAAAAAAAAACAGACAAAATGCAAAAGGTTTTGTTTTTGTTTTTGTTTTTTTGTTTTTGCTCTAATAGTGGATGTGAGAATTAAGAAGAAACAGAGTGAGCAGTAGCTTTCAGCACGCTTATTGAAGGTAGTTGGCGAATCACTTAATGGGGAAGGACGAGGACGAATCCAAAAATGCTTATTGAAGGAGAAACCTGATAAAGTGAGTTTCGTTCAGACAAATCTGAGGGAAGAAAAATACTAAGATTTTGCACAAATGGTGAGAGAGAGAGTGTGTAAGAAAGTTTGTCTTGGTTGCATCATTTTCGAGAAGAAAGTCATTTAAATTATTTATTTCAAAAAAATTTGTGCAGAGAGATTTTAGTTCATTCCAATATTTAGATCATTACTCGAAAAGCTGAGCTATAATAAAAAGTTAAAGTGGTGACGAGAAAATCCAAGTGAAAGTCCTCATCTTCTCTGTCTTTAGCTATTATTATTATCAAATCTATGTTATGGGTCTTTAATTTGAATATGAATACGAAAGCTAAAGTTTTTTTTTTCTCTGCTCATTTTATTATATTTGATAATTGGGTTACTATTACTAAAAAGCGAGAATCATGTGACGGTCGTTACCTTTATATGCTTTGCTTCTCGTTGTGTATGGACTGAGCAGGGGAAAGATGGAGGGAAAACAAAGTCTAACTGAGACCATACTGGTTTTCAGACCTGTTGGTTTGTTTAGGGTTTAATACAGTATAATTTCACTTATGAAGAAGAAGAAACAATCCTTGGTTCGGTTCGAGGTCAGTTTAGTCGCTTTAGACCTTGAATAGAGAAGGCAGAATCACCAAGTCTTGTCTTGTCTTGTGTATGGAGAATCGTTTTTTATTTGTCTAACGGCTCCTTGAAACCTGAGCTTCATTTTTATAAGGAAAAATCCTTCATGACTCATGAGTCTTGTCACTTATTTATTGTCTATTACTCAGATATACTAAAATAAGAAACAATTCAACTTTGTAAATTTTAGCTTATTTTCAAAATGTGGACGACACTAGAGTATGGAGATTCAAAGTCATATAAATAAAATATTGGGCTGTGGATGGACTTGCGCATTTTACAGTAAGATGGTATGGAGTATGGACGCTGGAGCATGAGTCCTACTAAACCACAGAGGCTATCACCTTACATGCTGTAAGTGGGTGAGCTCCACATGGGCATTTAAAAGAAAAAAAAAAGCTTGAATCTAAGTATCTAACTAAGGAAAGTTACACACTCCATGTAGAATTCGAATATGGAAAATCTTAAACCCGTAAGAGCTTCAGGTGTGTGAATCAGAAGAGATAGATCAATCAAATGTATAAGAGCTTTAAGGATTTAGATTCATCAAGGTTTAAGAAGCCTTGTAAAAGAAGAAGACATATATGAGCCTACCACATGCAAAAAAAAGCTTGGGCTTCAGTGCAAGCATGCCTTACAAGTTTGGGCTTGAATCTTTATACTTGGAATTCTGATGCCTTACAAGCATATGCAATTATTAAAAAGGAACAAAATCACGGTTCTACACTTTTACGTGGCTTCGCTTCTCCATGATCATGCTTCAAATGTCAACGAAACGTATTTTCTTTCTCCAGATACCCAAATTTTAAGAAAATACAATACGTACAATTTCATGAAAGTTTGTGCGAGTGCTTTTTTATTCACGAGTTATATCTCTACGATATGTTTGGATTCCGTTTCAAATCTATAGACCCTTTTTCTACAAAGTGAATATGAGTCTGATAACTGGTTCTGTATGAATATGATCAGATAAATATGTGCAGCTAAACGCCTAAACCTATAGTTCAAAAGCGTATTTGAAACATAATGGACTTAACCCAAAAAAAAGAAACATAACGGATTATTTAATAAATACGTAGGGAAAAAAAACTCAGGATTAATAGTATTTTCTTGTTGATAAAAAAGAAACTCACTGTTTGGTGTCCACATACCAAATATCTGAAATTATTGGCCTACCAACAAAGACCTGAGGGACAATAATAAAAATATTCAATCGAACCATATCATATCAAATTAAACATTACGAGTAAATACGTAGGCATGAATTATAATAATCATACACAGTATGATTGCGTGTGTATATAAATGGAGCGGCACGGTAACACACAATTCCCCCCCTTCAAGCAACAGTCTAAGTTACAGATAAAAAAAGAAATTTTTATTTTTCCTTCTGCGTAAGAATAGTTATTAAAACAATAATATGTTGATTGGGAATCGACGACGGCCACAAATGCAGAGAACACCAAGCATGCCGAGGATAACTATCGAGATTGATGATAATCAGACCGCCGTCCAAGAATCTGACGTAGCTATGGCGGTGGTAGACGGCGGAGATGATTACGACCAGCGGTTCTTGGCGGTGTTGTCGCCGGGAAATCACAGAAGGAACGAGAGAAAAGACGTCGGTAAAGCATCGTTGCCACTGACATCTTTTCTTGGAAACTGTGGCTTTTGCAAACGCCGTTTAGCTCCCGGCCGTGATATTTACATGTACAAGTATGTTTACTTGATTATTAATTACTCCTTTCTTGATTATTTTTCATCCCATGATTCTATATTTCTAAACCTCATCTTACTATATACATATGTAAAATTATTGTAGAGGAGATGCAGCGTTTTGTAGCACGGAATGCAGAGAACAACAAATTGAGCAAGACAAAGGCAAAACTTCAAGCAGTCACCGTCAAACTAGATATATGCATGGCTCAAACTAGCTTTTACTACTGAGTTTGTGTGTGTAACTTGAGCTTGTGGCTGTTAATTATTAATTAGTATCATTATGTAAAAATTGATCCCCAAACAAATTCGAATGAAACTCTTTCATGTCCTGTATATTATTTTTGTTTCACGTTACTTTGCATCTTTGATAAATCTAGGTTTATTGAGCTTGTTGATATGCTTTTATTACTTTATATGTAGTTTTAAAGAGCTAGTGAAAGTTGAGGTAAGCGCACTAAAAACCTCTTCTTTATAGAATCAAATAAATCTCCAAACCATATGCAACTCACGGTAATTAAGATTTTAATTAGTTAAAAGTAGACATTTTAAAAATAAAAAGCCACATCATTTTCCGTATTCTGTGGCTATTACATGAATAATGACAGTGTGAATAATTTCTATTGGACATTTTGAACTTTCTTATGATATATATATAATATTTTTGTCAAGGGATCATTGGTAGAAATTTACAAAAGGTTTAAATAGTGGAATTTAAATGGAGGTCATTTGTCTTGTGACGATGAAAGCGTATGATAGTAAATTACGAGGCGTAGAGTAAACTAATGCTAATGCACGCCACCCCCGCTCAATATTTGTATTGAATTTTTTTATATACATATACTGGAAATGAGTTTGTTCATTATGTAGAATTAGATAGTTTTAACAGATGAATTCATTTAACACGGCATTTAAAATGGAATGAAGAAAGTAATTTATAGCTCGTTGCACAATAATAGAAGACCAAAAGATGTTAAAATTTAGTAATGGTTTATGGAATGGATCGTTATCACTAGCTTATAGATAAGGATTAGGTTTATAATTGGTCTATAATGTAGTATTGTTTTTTTCTTCACTCGTTTTCTGTACTCCAAACTTCGAGGTTTAGTTGTTGGAGTTTCGGGAGTCATCACAACTTGTCTTCATTACTAATTAAATTAATTATCAACAATTGTATAGTCCAAGGATTTAACAAGATTCATTTGGTATTAGGGTATCTTCAGTTAAATTAATCCTTCAACATATAATTAAATTATCTGTGCCATCACTCTCCTTTTCTTGAATAATTAGAAGTCATTGAGGTCATTGATGATGCTGTGATAGAATGCAAATTTGTTAACAATTCTTTTAGTGGTTTATGGATCAAGAATTGGTCCAAATTATAGACTTGCAGATAAGCATTTTTTTTTAAAAAAAATAGGAACATCATGAAAACGACCAATACGTTTTTTAAAAAATTACTCGTCATTTTCTATACAACTAGATCGTATTTTTCTTAAGTTCACAATAAAATAATAATAATAGAGAATTAAAATTGACAAATTTCATTGGACAGAAACCATGACTATATATCGCAAATTACAAGACGTTTACACAATATGGAAGTGAACCATAAAGCGATTATATGAATTTATGGTCCAACCTAGACACACTTGCACAAAATACTATATAACCCATCTGGATTACTAGAAACTCAGGTTACTTCACACCCAACAAAGATCAAACTAAAAGCTCTTTGATCTCTGAAAACACAAGCATTCATATTTTAAAACACATAATAAAAAAAAAACCAAACATAGGAACATAAAAGTCTTATATCATGAACTCACTAAAGGTTCTTAAACGCTTCATGTTCACTTGTATTCCAAGATCATGTTGTTTTCCGGAGCCAGTCCAACGCACGCCCTAAGAATGTTCTCCAGCATAGCCCGCTGCTTAGACAGCGCATTAACCACCGGTGTTCCCGGCGGCACGAGCGGTGCCTTGGTGAGGTAGCTGAGTATGGTGGCCACTGGATGGAAAGAATGAAACTTCCCCTGCCAACAAAAAGAATCAACACATCAAAACCACGGTTCAGTGAAATCCCAAATATAACTGATTTTGTGAACCAACGAACCTCCTTCTCGGATTTGAACTGAATCCTGGTGCTGAGTTCAGCGAGGAGAACAAGATCCAAGATAATTGGAGCAGCTAAGAGAGAGTCCTCGCAGGTATTGTGCATCACAATTGTGTTCTTGCCACCCATGAATATCTCTGATGTATACTCATCCATGGCTCGCTTGCTATCTGCAACATACGGTACATACTGCAACACACACACACACACAAAAAAAATGGATCAATGAGCACTGGAATCCGCAAGATACAAAAGGTTTTGAGTGCTTCTTAAGGTAGTTTGTAGTTTACCTTGATGACAACTACATGGTCAGGGTGTTCCCCGGGCTCAAAGAGGATACCGTTGCTAGCAACCATATCGTCCACCACATTACTTTTAGAGATCTCCTTAGATCTGAATGTCTGTGGAGCTGAGAGGTTCATTCCATCGTTGTTCCCTAAGTGATTGTAGCTCACTATTGAAGTAGGCTGTTGTTAACATAGCAAAAATAAATTTAATTGGTCTCTTCACTAACAATAAGAACGAGTTACTTGATACGCAAGTTAAACGAACCTTGATTCCAGCACCAACAAGGAAATCAACCAAGACGGATTTCATCTTGGTTTGACCACTCTTGAAGTCATCTCCACCGATCAAAACATTGTTCTTGATAGCCAAATCAATAAGACCTGGAACGAAGGTGTTCTGAGGGCTTCCATTGATGAAAGGGATGCCTTCAAGAACACATGCAATCGCATAAAGCGTGGAAGGAGAGATCTCAGACTCATCCCTATCCACAGAGTTCATAAGATTCTCCATGGTGTCGTTTAGACCGACGATCACATTGCTGTAACGCTCTGTGTTAGCCGTCCATAGAACCACAACCTTATCCACCTTGTTCTTCTCCTTAAACTCCCTGAAGATTCACAGAAAAAAAAAACTCAACAAAACAGAGGAGATTCAACTCTGTTTATTCATCATCACAACAAGTATTATCTGATGAATACCTCATGTCCTTGATGATTTGGTCGACTTGTTCTTTCTTGGTACCTTTGATGACGTTGTTGGCACGTGAGCCTTGGTTAGCAGCGATGAAATCAGGATCGAAGATCCCAGGGAGTGGGACAATGTTCTCCATGTAAGGCCTGAGCTGTTTCTGCAAATCGATGTCAAGAACCTTGGCTCTCCCCATGGCGTCTGCTAAATTCATATCACTTATGTCCCATCCTCCAAACACAACATCATCCGGATTCACCTGTTTTCAACAATCTCCATATCAAACACACAATCAAGAACAAAACAAATCTAGATTTTGTTTAAAAAAAACGGACCATTGGAACGAGACTCTTGAAAGGAGCATAGATCTCTTCACCGTTAAAGGATCCGACCCGAATAGACGATGCTTGTGTTAACGACCCGAAGTAGTTAGCTTGTTGCACTTTGTCCTTGGTCGCCCACGAGATTCCTCTGTTTATATTTATGTTTCGGATCAGATCTTAAAAAACAAAAAATCAATTGATACGAACAAAAAAGACTCACTCTTTATTGGCAATTACACCGGCGGTGAGGGTTGATCCATTGTTTCCTCCCCAACCCACAAGCATAACCCTTTTGAAATCAAAACAGAAAAAATGTTAAAAATTTCGTAAATCTAAGACCAACCCAGATGAATTTACGACGGATAAATCGAGGAAAGATCGAAACTTTTTGTTTTACCCTAATTTGGGGACACGAGTATCGGTTTTGAAATCGTATTTGACAACCTTGGGCTTCACGATCCACTGGTAAGCACCGTTAACGTTCTCGTGAACCACCTCCGTCGTCTCGTAATCGTACACCGAATGAATCTCATTCTCCGTGTATTTCACGTTCGGGCTCTCTACTTTGAAGCTCTCGATGAACATCTTTTTACAGACTTTTGTTTTTCTGAATGATCGAGTTTGTGTGTGTGGGTTTGAGCTTCTCATAAGTGGGGATCTATATATAGAAAAGAGCGCGAGAGAGAGAGACACGTGGCGTTAATGCTGTGGTTGGTGGACCCTCTTTAGCCAATGCATGTGAGGGGAGAGCTCGTTGATGGTTAATAGTGAATCATACGTGTGAGGGGGGTCTCACACGTGAGAGGCGCAGAGAGAAAAAGTGTGACACGTCGGAGCCCTGCACCATACACGTGGCGTCGTTTTGCCTTTGTCGCGTTTTCTTGTCGGACCCACGTTTTTTGTTGAATCCTGAAGATACTAGAACAAGGTGTGGGGACGTTAGTTACTTCCGTTACTCTTCCTTAGCAGTGTTTCCGTCGTTGATGGGACGTTTTCTCCGTTACAGTTAGTTAACAACAGTCGTTCCTCATTTACGGAGAAATGAGACACACCACACTTAGCTGCCACATAATCTGAATGAAGATCACGTTGAAGCCTGAAGATACTAGAACAAGGTGTGGGGACGTTACTACGACAGTGTTTCCGTCGTTGATGGCACGTTGTCTCCGTTACAGTTAGTTAACGACAGTCTTTCCCCATTAATGGAGAAATGAGAGTGAGTAACACACAAACCACACTTAGCTGCCACATAATCTGAATGAAGGTCACGTTCCAGCGATGGCGCGTGTCGGATTTAACGTGGCTTTTAACGGTCGTTTGAAAACATTGTCTGACCGTTATTTTTGTACACTTTGAGTTGGGTCCCGTGGAATCTTGTTGACTTGCTTTGACACGTGAATTATGAAGCAACAAGCGTACATATCTTAGTGTGTTACAACATTTTTAATTAGTTTTTCACAACATTTTTAATTAGTTTTTTTATTGTCATAGTAATTAACGTTTATTTTTTAATCTTTTCTAGTTTATAAATACTTCTTCGTGGACGTTTGTCACGTTTCTCTGTATTATTTGGAGATACTCGGTTGATTCGTACAGACTATAAATCCTTTAATTAATTGATTCTACTATGCATAACTTTATTAGTAAAATTTCCGATGATTTCGAGGTATATTGTTTTTTTTTGTTGTTATCTATTTTCTTAGATTAAATTTTGGTTAGACGAATCATTTCTTCATTTCTTCGTTTCTATCTAATCATGTCTGATCTATATAAGAGAAAATAAAATATTTGCTTCTAGTATCTTTAACTGGCTAGTCTATCGGGTTTATAGTCATATTTATTAGGTCTGAGCAATCTATTTCGAAACGGATTGAAAAGATTATTATGTCTCTCATATATGATACCGTCGAAAATAGTCCTTCCATCTCAGCATGAAGGATCGAGAGGTTTTTGTTACACCCATGTAATTCGAAATATTGTATTGATAAAACTCATACTCTCTTCCTCTTTCTTTTTAACTATGTTTTCCATATTAAGAAAATTAAAGATTTTTTTAAAAAAGACAATATAGTTATGACTGAGTAATGTACCATAAGACTTGAGACTCCATTATGTACATCTCTGTTCGGCGTGAAGCCGCAGTGGCAGCGACAAACGATCAAAAATCATAGGAAAATAGAAGAAGATCAAAAGGAAAAGAGAAAAAAATGAAAGAAATTTGGTGTATTCTCTGTTGTTAAGAAGAGAGAATAAAGATAAACAGTAATATTGCTTTTTTCAGCAAGAGTTACACTATCGGATTCGTTTGATATTCAGTCGCTGTGTTTTTGTTTACTCACTCCAGCAATGTGTAAAGAAGAAAATCACACAATTTTTAGTCGCAGACGTTAATCGCAACGATCAATAAACGAACAGGACTTACAAATATATATATAACTAAAAATATCATCACATTATATGTTATTTTCACATATAAATATGATGAATGCATACTAATACATTCATTTCAACATTTTCAAAATGATGTAATTTATTATGTTTAAAATGAAAATAAGAAACCCCATTAATGTAATGTTTTGTAGGCTAATAATGATCAAACGTGTGAATTTGACTCGCGTGTCACATATACATTCCAGCAATGGCGTCATATGCTAAGTTTAGTAAAACTAGATAAAGATAGGATGCTCTAGTCGACATAAGAAGATATAAACACTGAATCTCATGGTTTATAATTTACTTTTATTTAATGGAAGATGAAGGAAGTATACAAACTTACAAAGGTGTTTTGGACATATATACTTTGTAAAAGTTTGATAGGTATGGTTGTGGCCATACGTACGTTTGTAAATTAATAATTTGTAGCCTTTCTAAAACCTTTTTCTATATTTCTCCACGCCACATATTTATCTTTATTTCACTTTCTTATTTTTCATTCTTTATTTCTTATATATGAATGATGTTGATGTATGTAGGAAGTTTCTCGTACTATTTCTAATTAAGATTTTAGTCGAAGCAAAGAAATATGTAAATATGTTGGGAATTAAATCAACTATTCCACTAAGTTATTCTGAACTATTCCACTAAGTTTTGATCAGAAATGATACAAAACAACTTTAATTTTCTTACAAAGTAGTATATATATATATATATATTGCAAATGGCATACGAAACTAGCGGTTAATCTGATGTGATTTGTGTGTGTTTTTTTCCTATCAGTGATTTGATTTGATGTTTATGATACTTGTGGTAAACTGGTAACAACAGTTTTATTAGAATACGGAATTTAGCTGCAACCATTTACGATTCTTTGGTTAATATGGAAATATATATATATATATATATATATATATATATATATATATATAAAATTGACATGGACATATTTTGCTTTGTTGAACATTTTTTTTGAATGTCTAGAATTAATAGTTTGCTATTGAACTTTTGGCAATATAGTGAATGAAGGTAAACACAAATGTGCAATATATACAATTGCATTTGTTTCCAAATTAGAAAATAATAGTTTGCTATTGAACTTTTAGGCAGTATAGTGAATGAAGGTAAACACAAATGTGCAATATATACAATTGACTTTATTTCCAAATTAAAATAATAATAATAATCACTAAGGGATGCAAATAATCATCTAAGTAAAGAATGAGAATGTCTAATCAAGCTTTGGAGAGCTTGGTTGCTTTGAGCTTTTCGTATGAGATTCTTCACATTTTGTGTCATCTGCATTGAGTCAAAAAGAAGAACATTTAAAACTAACAATACTAGTAAAATCTTAAGATAAATTTGTTATAACTTGAAGACGAAGAAAAACTATAACCTTCCCGAGACTACCCTTGGAGTAAGGCATTGCCCTTTGGGCTGTTTGGTAACTACTTCGACTTCTTGTCATGATCTTTGAAGAACTTTGCCATTTTCCTTCCAATAGATTGGGAAGTGTAGATTCCTGTATAGATATATCCATATGTATATAAGTGATTTTTTGATATTATATCAAATAAAAACTTAAGACAAAAGAAAAGAGAAGAAATAATGAAAATACTACATACCAAGAAAAGCACTGTTGCACAATGCTTGAGGACCTCTAGATTCATTCGAACATCGTCAAGACTCCTGCAATTATTAATATACATATATGTGATGTTATCTTATGAAAAAACGTAACATTAAAGCACATCAAAAACATAATTAAGGTACCTGTGTTTTTGCACTCCGAGACCAAAATACGCAGCCAAACTTGCCATCTACAACAGAATAAGTATAAATTAAGCTTGTTAAGTATACGTTTTTAAATTTTCACTGACCTTCAATATACATCTTTAATACTTTCTAATTCTACGTTTGCATGGTACGTACCTTCATGTTACCGGCTCTTTTGCCAAACTTATCGCTTAATAACCCCAAAGAATCAATGATCCCTGAGGGCTCAGGCGGAGCTTTACCAATCTCAGCAAAAGCTTCTTTAATCCTAACGCAATCGAACCTTCTAATGTTATGACCTGCCCAAATCCGACCGTTCAATAGACCATAGATCTTCTCAGCCACATCTTCGAAACTTGGTGCATCCGTGACCTTAGCCCTCGTGATCCCATCTGACCTAGACGACTTTAACGAAGCCACCGACAGGTCTTTGGGTTGTATAAGCGTTGTGAAGCTCTCTACCTCCTCGAGTGTTCTTGGACACACGGTGATCGCACCAAACTCTAGGATGTGAAAATGTTGTCCTGGTTTGTTTGGTACGTTTGTTTCTAGATCGAAGAATACGATTTCGTTGGAAAACGTTTGGAACTCCATATCAAGTTTTGGGTTTTATGAATTTGTGGATCCTAACAATGTGTATATATTGTAGAATCGGGGGTTTGTTACTTGTGATACAAGTTAACTGTAGGTTTGTGTTGGAGGTTACTTTGGGGGTTATTTAGCTTCATGGAGAAAATATTGCTGTCTAGGGTAAGTAAGAATCTTTACTTTTCCTTTATATCTAAACCAATACAAAAGGATGTTTTCGTTGGTAGATTCATATTGCAAGAGAATTTATTCCTTTTGTTTTCTTTAATCAAGATACATGAATATATTTATATAATGTTGCCCCCACAGAGCTTTCCTGTATTGTATTAACTTTGACAAGGGATATTCATTTCTGAATACCTAACAAGTAAATTACACCGAGGATAAAGGATAAACTCTCTTGCTTAGAATCCTCCATTAGTGTTGAAGTGACAAACTCTCTTCATTAATGCTTATAGGCAAGTGTTGCAAAAATCTTTATAACAAGGGGATATGGCAAAGCATGCAAGGAAGTTACCAAGTGCTAACTTACAATAGAGAATAACAGCAAATATGCAGCCAGTACTCGCATCAACAGAGACTCAAGCTGAGGCAAACCCAGCAAGATCAAGATCCTCGATTAGTTTCGTCATCGTAAAATTAAGAGTCTCTTTGGCTAATTACCTTTGCTCAGCTGAAAACCTGCAATTCTGAATGCTAAAGGATCAATTTGCATACCTCGAGATGTCCCACACAATTTTTTCTCTCCTGATCACCTAACTAGATCACTAACTATTCTCAATCTAGGCGATTCACGTGGATTATGATTCATGAACGCACTTCTCAATGTAGATAATTCACATGGACGAGGAATATCCATAGGGCTACAGAACATCTTCTCTCCTGTCTCATCTAACTAGATCGCTTACTACTTCTCAATATATATCCAAGTGATCATAACATTTGAAAGGGAAGATTCACGAACGGAATAACATATACACAATACCTCAAATCCTGGTACAAGAAGAATCAAAGTCATCGGGAGCAACACGTGTAATCCAAGTATTCAACGTCCGCTTGGCATCGGTGTGGTTAACATAAGCCAGCTCATACATACTACACAAGTTCACCACCACGCTCTCGTTCAAAGCCGCGGTCGGTACTCTCTCCAACGCACTCTCCATCACCTTGATCGCATCCGATAAATCTCTCAAGTACATCAAACAAAGAGCCTTGTTGTTGACCGCGACAACATCCGAGCTATCTCTCTCGATGCATTCTTCATACTCTCTCACAGCACCAGCATAGTCCTTCGCCACAACATGAACCAAAGCCTTATTCCTCCCCACAAGATTCTCACTGCTCCTCTTTCCTTCTTCATTCAACATCTTCTCCACTCGATTAAACGTAGCTTTTGCTCCTTCTAGATCACCAAACTGCATCTGAACATACCCTAGCTTCGATACCAAAACAGGATCCAAAGGATCACGCCTAATCAGTTCCTTGATCAAGTCCAAGGACACACCAAACTCCTTGTGACCTAAGTGAAACCCTATCAAGCAATTCATCACAAACCTCTCCCTCTTCTTCCACAACTCCACAGAACCATCTAACTTCCTAGACTCTTTCTCTCTAACTCTATCGCGAACGAAATCAAGCAACGTGTATAACCGATCTAACCCTTCCTGACGATTCCCTAGCCTAATCGGAACCAAAGCGTACAGCCACCGCAGAGAGAAAGGCACCATGGATCCCTTCCGATTCGGGTAGATATCGGGGTACGATTCGTACCTGTAATGCGTCCCGTCGAGATCGTGGAGGGAGTCGAGCTCGTGCGAGGCTTCGTCGGAGCGGCGGAGCTTCGCGAGAGCCATGATTTGGTAAGTGAGGTAGGTGAGATGCTCGTGTGGCTTGGCGAGGAGGAAGAGGGCTCTCGTTTGAGATATTTTGTCGAGGATCGCTTCCCACGAGCCGCGGATTGAGAGCTCGTGGAGGGAGCCGAGATCGTGGGTGAGTTCGTCGAGGGAACTGAATCGTTCCGGTGGTGGATCGGAGACGGATGTGAGATCTGGTGCGGATGATTCGAATGCCGCTGCTTCGATGGGTTGTACGGTGCCGGGATTGGAAGCTGTGGTGAAATCAGCGGAGGAGAGGTTGGAATCGGGTCCGGTTTCGGGTGAATCCGGATCCATAGGTGGATATGAGTCCGAGAACATTGTTGAAGAGCTGCGAGAACTGCAATTGTCAAATCAACGTTATGAAAACCTGTTGTGATTGGACTGATTGATAGAATTGATATGCTTATGGGCCCAATAAAGGCCCGTTTCAGTTCTAGGCACATGCCTTAGCACATGGTCCAACTCACTCATTTGAGCGAGTGATCTACAAAACGTAGTTTCTTTAGCATTTCAACCTAGACTAATCTACAAATTACAAGTTTTTTTTCCTTATGGAACTGTTTACTTATTCAAAAATCTACTAAAACTTTACATATTCAAAAATCAAAAGTAAAGTTTTTTTTTTGTTCAGCCAAAAGTAAAGTTAGATTATGAAACATAGATAGAAAAGTTAGCATTATATTACCGCGTGTGCGCAGATAGATGATACTTTTGGCTATCTGCCACTACTTTTACATAGGATCCAGCGAATTTAGCGGCAAGAACATTAATGTCAAGGAGATAAACGGTTATTTAAGTGTCAGCATACCAAACCATATAAGATATGACTCATAAATGAATATCAATTCGCATTATAAAAATGCTATTAAGTACAGTGTGCGAGAGTCCAAAGTCCACATTCACATTTCGGAATGTGTTACTGGGTTTTAGTAGTAGATACAATATTCTAGATCAAAGACGTTGGTCAACGAATCAAATTTTTAAGCTGAACATTATCTTTTTCGATGAAACCTACTTGACCTAGCGATTAGGGGTAGTAGATTACTTTTAATAGCCACGGTTATTTTCAGGTAATAATAGTGTTATCTTTTCACGACTTTAACTTGTTACTAAATTACTCACTAGTCAAAAGCGTAAATGGAGTCAAAAAGTCGTTGATTGTTGACTTGGTAGCTGGGACAAATTTGCGAGTTAGTGTTAGGTGTCCAAACAAAAAGACAACGACTGTGTTACAAAAAAAACAAAAGACAACGACTCGTATGATTAGTTTTTTTTTTTAAAGTGTGTTTGTCATAGTTGCTTAGAGAACTAAGTGTTTTAAACACCTTATATATTTGATTTTGTGAACATCCATAAACTCGACCACTTGTGGTTGGTATCTACGAATTGAATACAAGCAAGCCATTTCATTATAGACACATTTGTCGAAGTCAAATTAAAAATGAAATCAAACTTAGGAATATATACGTGCCATGTGACTATCTTTACATTCACGTTCAATTTTACAATTAATAGGAAAAGAATAACACTGAAGAAGTACTCTATAGTTTACAAGCTTGCAATCAGTAAGTCAATTATTATGAATGTGCAGTTTGCAAGTTATTAATAAAAGTATGCAATGAGGATACAAGGTACTATATTTTATTTTAATTTGGTAAGCACATGAGCAAAGACCAAATGAAAGCGCGTTGAGAAAGAAGAAGAGAATAAAAAGTATCGTCGTCCTTGGTCCTCCATGTGACTGATCTCAACTTTCTCACTATCGCATTAAATTCTTATCCTTCTTCTTTATTTCATTTTCATGTTTGTGTTTATTGAGTAGCTCGCATACATTATTTTGATTTGATGTAAAATCGATGAAACAAAAAAACTTTTTGCCATGTTAGGTTTGCAATTGTTATTATTTTTAACAAATGCGCGCATACAAAATTAGACCCGATATTAATCTAGAAACCAACCTAAAAGTATGATAATCTTAATTTTGGAAAGATAGAGGATATGATCACACCATTTAATCCAATACCAGAGAGGAGTTGTGGGAGTAGTTACCATTAAATTCCTTTTGTTTTCATGTAAAAGTGTATATTTTCTACAAGTACAGTACACACAAAAGTTTCTTCAATAGATACTAAAAGAAAGCGACTGCTCTAATTTTTAGATCTCCCAAATGATTACACTATTGTTTTTACTCTCCTACGTACAATGAATATCTACTTTTACTAGTTACCGAATACGAACAATCACATACATACAAAAACAAAAAACAAGTTAAGAAACATATAAGGAAGGAGACAAGTAGAGCAGAAAATCTGCAACATGACGGTGAGGTTAAAACAAGTAGTAACGCACATTGAATATTATCAAAAACGACTGTAGTAGTAGTAAATTCTCTGGTCTCCATCTTCTCTCTTTGGTTCACACGCAAAACACTCATATATATACACATAAGCACACTGTCACTAATGCTTCTCTCTCTGTCTGCCTCTCTCCTCTTTTTTCTATATATTGACAAGCTTGTGATCTATCCTCTCAAGATCTGTCTGAACCGTGAGTGGATTCCTAGGTTTTTAGAGCGAAAATAATGGCTCCACTCAAGTACTTGTGTTTCAGAAAGATACTCTTGTTGCTCTATTTCATTCTTTTCCTCTTCTCTTGTTCTTCTTTCTTTGCTACTTTTGCCTCATCAGACACTACTGTTGACGGTGAGCTACAACAAACACAATCCATAGATCTACACTTCAGAGTAAGAAAATTGTTGCTGAAAGATCTAGAAATAGGTGATGATGTTGACAAAACCAATCCTCCTCTTCGCAAGAAGAAGAAGCTTACTGATTCTGTTTCATCAACATCTGCTACTAAGAAGAATCAAACCAAGCTCGTTAAACCAATCTCCACTTCCACCAAGAACCAGACTAAACTCGTCAAGACTACCTCTTCCAAACTCAACTCCACCAAATCATCTTCCAACACGACGACCAAGGCCGGATCAGACCTCAAGAAGCTCAAATCCTCAAATTCTACAAAACCAACTACTTCTTCCACCAAGAAACCAGTGGATCTGTCCAAATCAACCTCATCAAAGAACAAAACCACCACAAAACTCTCTCCTCCTCCAGAGAAGAAGAAGAAAGCACCACCATCCTCCTCAAAACCAGTGACCAAGCCCAAACCAGCAGAGAAAGCAATCAAACCATTCTGGCTAGACGACGAGGAAGACGAAGACTTCGTCAGCGAGTTCAGAGACCTCCCCACGAGGTTCCAAAGATCACTGATCCCAGACCTAGAGAGGATCTCAACCACATCGAAAAGCTACATCAACAAAGCCAACAAAGAGATCACCAAGAACTTCAAACCATACTTCGGCAACAGATACTCGCCCACCATCGCCTCCGCGGTCTCCTTCGTCTTCATCCTCGTCCCTCTCCTCCTAGTCTCTCTCGTCTTCAACCGTTTCAAAGCCTACTTCTCCCTCCAGAAACTCCTCATCTTCATCCAAATCTACCTCTCCATCTACTTCTCCATCCTTTGCCTCTCCTCTCTCGTCACGGGCATCGAGCCTCTCAAGTTCCTCTACGCCACGTCGAGCTCGACATACGTCTGCTTGCAGATCATGCAGACCTTGGGCTACGTCTTCTACCTCTTGCTTCTCCTCATGTACCTCGTCCTCGTCTTCTCCACGGACTGTGGTTTGGGACTTAAAGTATTGGGCCTGGTTCAGACGTTCGTGGGCTTTGCGGTGGGTCTGCATTATTACGTGGCGGTGTTTCACAGGGTGGTGCTTCGCCAGCCTCCGAAGACGAACTGGAAGGTGCACGGTGTTTACGCCACGTGTTTTCTTTTGATCTGTCTGTTGTCTAGTGCGGAGAGAAGGAAGAAAGAGTACTTGGAAGATGGCGGTGACGAAGGGAAGAAAAATTAAAACTTTTGCATTTTATATTACTCCTTTTTCCTTTGTTTTTATATTTAATTTCGAAATATTCGGCAAAAATTCGCTGAAATGCAGTAGAAAAACACATCACTAGTGGAGGTTGGAGATATTTACTTCAATTGTATTTATAAATCAATCTATAAATGTGGAATAAACTTACATAGTATATTCATACTCGTAAAATAATAGTATAGATTTTTTTAAGTTTTCACTAAACTTGTAAAATGTTGTTTAGGACGGCGGGGAAAATTAAATGATGTTTCTCTAGATTTAACACCAGAGGTTAACGTGGGGCCACGGAATCGTAGTCACGGAAGGGGTACTACAGTCATTTAGGGCCTGCCGACAGAACTGAATGCTGTAGTGTGACTTATGTCGGTGGAGAGAGGAAAAGGGCCTTTTGTTCCTAAACGTCTTGCTTGTCTGGGCCATTCATTTTAAGTCCATGTTCTATATAGTTTTTTCTTTAAATTAGTAATTAGTAGTTAAAATAAATTAAACCTGAATAACACAAAATAAATTAAATTAAATTAAACAATAATTTTCATGAAAACGAGGTAAACTCCATATCAGATCAATTATAAGGAGACTTATATTTTAATTGTCTTATGTAAATTTAAAAAAATCCAAATAATTTCAGACTAAAGGCTTCGAATGTTACGAACCACTCTGTACTGTCCTGCAGTTAACAGTAACAAAAATCTCTACATATTTTTATAACTGTGAAAACTGTACCGCGGTTGAACCGACTGTCTTGCACCGCTCAATCCGCAGTTATTCGAACAAAAGAAAAGAGCTATACAAGTTGTTTTCTTGTTTTTTTTTTTAAGGACAGGTTGGCAAAAATCTTGTTCTTTCTAGTGTCACTTGTTGGGCTGGTGAATGACGCTTTAAAGACCATTGAACACAACATTTTGTGTCACTTGTGGGACCACTGAAAAAAAATGCAAACAACAATTTATTTCAGCTTTCCATTCAAGGCCCATCGGTTTTTGTAAAGCACTCTCATCTCATTCACGTTCTGTCTGCTTGTAATCTCCAACAAAAAGTTAGGAAAATTCAAATTTGTAATGGTTGCAAACACAATAGAATATATTAAATATTAAACGAAAATTACGAAAATGTTCGGTTAGTTTTATTTTTAAATGATAAAAAGCCATAGCTCAAAAACTCAGATCGGAAGAAAAAGCTAAGCTAGAAAAAAACAGTTAGAAAGAAAGATGGAGAGAAGCACACCAGTGAGAAACCCTCACACTTCCACCGCCGATCTGCTTTCCTGGTCGGAGACGCCTCCTCCTGATCACTCATCTTCCTCTTCAGCCGCTCGTTCTCACCAGGTTGCGTTTCTTTTCCATGAAATGTCGTCCTTTTATCTCTTTCCACTTAAAAAAAAGCTTTATTGTTCTTAATTCATTTTGCAGCCGTCCGATGGAATCAGCAAGGTTCTTGGCGGCGGTCAGATCACAGACGAGGAAGCTCAGACTCTCAATAAGATGTAAACATCCCACTAATCTCTTCTCTCATCATGCAAAAGCTTTTGTTTGAGCTTCATTTCATTACCAGATCTATCTAGTTTCTGAATTTGTTTGTCTTTTAAAGCCTTGATTTTTGACACTTGTATTTAGAGATGAAGACATAACTCTTTAAAAGCTTGATTTTGCTTCTCAAGTCCTGAAAGTGATTGCCTTTTCTTAAATAAAAAAAATGGTTTCTTTGTTTGAAGTCAGTTCATCAAAGCCCCACCATTACATGTCATAACTACCACTGTTCTGTAATAGTGACATTGTTTATCCCATTAAAATCCAATGAAGAGAACTTTTTTCTCTTATTTTTTTAAAAAATTTAGAAAGTAAAATCTTTCCATACCTGGTTGGCTTCATTAGTTTCTTATGTATTTTAGTTTTCGAAAGTTTCAAATGTATGTTAAAAGGTGGTTTCTTTACCGGTATTTTAAGGCAGCTCATTGTTTTCTTCTTATAGGAAGAACTGCTCAGGTTACAAGTTAAAAGAGATGACTGGTAGTGGCATCTTTACCGATAAGCCCAAAGGCGTATCTGAATCCGATGCTTCTACTGATCCAAAGACTGGACTTCGTTACTATCAAGTAAACTTACTTTCTCTTATAATGTTTTAGAGAAATGTGAGAAGATATGATTTGTTTATGAAATGTCCTGTGAACTTTTGCAGCAAACTCTGAACGGAGTGAGTCAGATATCTTTCAGCGCTGACGGGAATGTTTCCCCTAAGAAACCAACCTCTTTAACCGAGGTTGCAAAGCAGAGAGAGCTGAGCGGAAACTTGCTAACCGAGGCAGACCTGAAGAGCAAGAAGCAGATATCAAGTGCTAAGATAGAAGAGATAAGCGGTCACAACATCTTCGGACCTCCCACAGAGATTCAGCCTCGATCCTTGGCTGCTGCTCATCAAGAAGCTAGAGGTAACAGAGACATGGGAGAGCCTGCTCCAAGGAACCTACGCACCTCTGTTAAAGTTTCCAATGTAAGTATATCTTATCAATTCCTGGCATATCGCTTCAAACTGGATAGGAATCTAATATTTTGTTGAACAGCCTGCAGGAGGACAAAGCAACATACTGTTTAGTGAAGAACCTGAAGTGAAGACATCGAAGAAGATACATGACCAGAAGTTTCAGGAGCTCACGGGCAATGGTATCTTCAAAGGAGATGAGTCCCCTGGAACTGGAGACAAGCAGCTAAGCTCAGCTAAACTCAGGGAGATGAGCGGAAACAATATATTTGCAGACGGGAAGTCAGAGTCCCGAGACTATTTTGGAGGTGTGAGGAAGCCACCAGGCGGTGAGAGCAGCATCTCATTGGTCTAAAACTTGTGACACAGTTTGGTATCAAAATCAAGCTTCTCAACGTTACATGTTCTCTTTAGAAGCTAGTTTCTTAGATGATTAAAAACGCTCTGAGCTTAATCTTTGTATGGATTGTCTTTGACGTTCAACCTTTTGGTGTTGTCTCTGTTTGAAGTTTGTTAATTTATTCTATAATAATCTGATCTTTGAATAGACGCTTGTTTCTGCTTCTTTTGCTCTCGTAACAGAGTATGGTTAGATTCGTGGGAGAACAAAAGTGAATAAAAGAAAAGAAACGACTTCACTGGGGATCGAACCCAGAATCTCTGGTTTCGTAGACCAGCGCCTTATCCATTGGGCCATGAAGTCTTTGTTAATGCTGAACACTAGATTCTTATATCACATTGGGACTTCTACACTAGACATTGTAAGTCAAGTCTTAATATATACTACTATATATGGAATATATGGATATATAATAGAACAGCATGAAGCGTGAGGTCTACTTGTTGTTCGTCACCTTCACTCTCACCTCACCCGAACAAAGTCTACCGAATGATATTATTTCTTATTTAGTTAAAGCTTGTCTCAGAAAAACATTTTGAGAGGGAATATTTGACTTTGGATAAGATATTCCAAAGATAGAAAAATAATGAGACACAAGAGTGGTGATCTGATCTTCTTCTTCTTCTTTTTAAGAAAGAGAAGTGACTCATTTTAGTGGTGTAACATTTTTTTGTCAACAGGGAGGAGGATCCTTCCTTTGGAAAGAATCTGAAAGTTTTAAATCTTGTTCCCACTCCTTAAAAATAGAATTGAAGTTTTAAAAGGAGGGCTAAGATCATGAGTAAACACATATATATGAGAAGCAAAGCAGTGCACTCCGTCCCCACCCCTGATAGAAGACCCTTCTCTGCTCCTCCTCCTCCTCTTCAGGTTACCAAAGTTTCATCTTTTCTTATTATTTTCTTTTTCCTTATGTCTTGTTGTTCTTGGGGGTTGATTATTAGAGCCTTTGTTGC
This sequence comes from Brassica nigra, assembly GCA_016432835.1. Classification (NCBI taxonomy): domain Eukaryota; kingdom Viridiplantae; phylum Streptophyta; class Magnoliopsida; order Brassicales; family Brassicaceae; genus Brassica; species Brassica nigra. The sequence goes on from CM028242.1 coordinate 584,845, forward strand.
TTGGTGTTAATGGGTACTTTCTGTTTTCTTTTGTTTTTGTTTGGCTTTGATTATGAAATAGGGCTTAGTGTGCTTTGAGAACATTGAGTGTTTCTAGGTGTGGGAGTTTCAGTTTTGTGTGAGCTCCTTTCTATTTTCCTGATTTCTCCTTTTTGTCGATTAGGATGAGTCAAAGAGAAATCAAGTAGAGCCTGTCACTCAGGAGAAGCCTAAGGAGAAGGAGAGCTTCTTCTTGTCTTGGTATAAACATCACTTGAGGAACTTTTTTCACGCTGTTAAGTTTCCCAAGGAGCGAAAGGGAAAATCTGTTGTGAATCCAGATGATGATGATGATGATGTCTTGGAGAAGAAGCCGACGGTTAAAGAGGAACCAACGATAGTACAAGCAATTATTTTACCTGAAATATCAGATCACTCTTTACTGTTAAAAGAGCAGTCGAGACGTTCCCTTTATACTTCACTTCCTGCTCTTGTTCAAGGCCGGAAATGGGTATTGCTTTACAGGTGAGAGGACTACATTCAAAATATTTCAGAGTTTAATTTTCTAGTTTGATCTGCTGTGGTGTGTGTATGATTCCTTTGGTTTGATCTGCTGTGATGTGTGTATGATTCCTTTGGTTTGGTTCGATGTGGTGTGGTTCTTTTTCAGTACATGGAGGCACGGTATATCACTATCAACGCTCTACAGGAAAAGCCAACTCTGGCCTGGTCTCAGTTTATTGGTAATTATTAGAGTTTTACTGACTCAAAATGTTGGTTGAAGTATGGAACTTTTTATGGAGAGCTAACCAACGTTGTTTCAGGTTGTTGGAGACAAGAAAGGTTCGGTGTTTGGTGGTCTTGTGGAGGCACCTTTGAAACCAACTGATAATAAGTATCAGGTTTTGGTTCCAAACATCCAATCATTTATCAAACTATTTCAATCTACAAGTAATTGACATCCTTTTTTTGTGTATCAGGGAACCAACAATACATTTGTTTTCACTGATAAGTCTGCCCAACCCACAATATACCGTTCCACAGGTATTGTTTTTATTCTTGTGCATTGCTCACCAACAACATAGAGCTTCTTGGTGTCTTTTTCTTATACACTTTTTTTTAATAATGGCTTTGCACTTTGAGCAGGAGCGAATCGGTTTTACACATTATGCTCAAAGGACTTTCTAGCTCTCGGTGGTGGTGGACGGTTTGCTCTCTATCTAGACAGTGAGCTGTAAGATTTTCCTTTCAAAAACACTCTTGAAATCATATTGCAACAAAGAACAAAAACCAAATGTTCATTTAAATATCATCTGTGTTGTAATAATAATAGGCTACACGGATCAAGTGCGTGTTCAGAGACATACGGGAACTCTTGTCTGGCAAACTCTCAGGACTTTGATGTTAAGGAAGTTGAGGTAGTTTAGCTTCAACCCTCTCATATCTTCAAATTCCAATTTTGTTTTTGTTTCAGCCTTCTTTTTTTTTTTACTGAACCACCATTTGATATTTGCTTGCAGTTATGGGGATTTGTGAATGGCTCAAAGTATGATGAGATTCTATCTCTCAGCAGAAAAACCGAGACTATTTGCAGGTGGTCATGATCCTGGGCGAATATTATGAAAAAAAAATGGAAGTAACAAGTGCAGTTTTCTTTTTGTAATTGTTGTTTTCTTTATCTTATAAGTGGTTTAATCACATCTCAAATACACTCCCTTGTACCACAAGAAACCTCTCCTTTTTTTTTTTGATTGTTGTAAGATAAGACTCAATTTTGAATCATTGTTTTTTTCAAGAATGAGACAGCGTCAAGTGCGGTGTGAAGTTTGTGTCCCGTAACACTATTTAGACAGGGAATATTGTAGGTTCCAGATATGTAAGAGTGCAAAAGGTTCATCAAGTTTCTGAAAAAAAAAGCAGAGATTGCTGACGGGTTCACTTGTTCAGCAGCTTCAACAATAATATTTGTAGATGTTTATGTCATAGATTCAGTGTATATAACAGAGGTTTACAACACGTTTCTGGCACTTGTTTTTGATATAAAGAAGAAGAAAAATGAAGAACACAAAACATTGAAGAGAATGAGAGCTTTAGTAACACATTCCTCTAATTTGGTTTATTTTAGTTTTATGAAATTTAAATATAAAAAAACACTCAAAGCTGGAACTAATTGCATCACATAAGAATTTTTTTTATCACATAAAATCATTCAATGAAACCTCTTCTTCACGTAGTGTTTATTCTTTTCATAAATTTGCCAACTATCACTTTGTACTCTTTAAACTTCATCATCATCATCATCTAGAGTCCCATCATATATAGTGAAGTAGACCCTTGCAAATCTCCCCAACAAATTAGCAGTATTTGTTATAGCGGAATGAACTGCTTGAACTGTGTCGTCTCCTTGTCTTGTTCTTCTAGCTTTTGTTCCACTTTCTTTCTTTGCTTTCTCTGGTGAAAGTTTCAGAGGTACGTCAAGATTTTCAACATGTCTCCTCCTTTCTAATCTTATAAAGAGAAAAAATAATGAAAGAACAATGACAACTTATTAAAGTTGAAAATCAAAGTCCTGAGAGTTTTACCCATTAAGACTTCATTCGGCCCATTAATCCTATTCGGCCCATTAACTTATATGTATAGAAGATTTTAGAGAAGCAGCAAAAACCCTTTTCCATTTCAAGGAACCTCCTCTCTGAGAAGGACGACGAAAACTCCGATCAAAAATGTCGGGTCGATTGGGAAGACGAGTGGTTCATTTCGCGAATCTTCCGATCAAGCTTCTGATGCCCACAAAGCTGACGAACATCCACGAGTTCGCGCTGAAAACGATCCCATCCGCGACCAAGATCGAGATCAAGCGAGTCCTCGAGTCTCTCTACGGATTCGAGGTCGAAAAGGTGAACACTCTGAACATGGACGGGAAGAAGAAGAAGCGCGGCGGGCTGTTGATAGCGAAGGCGGATTACAAGAAGGCTTACGTCACGCTCAAGAACCCTCTGTCGATTTCCAGGGATCTGTTCCCGGTGAAGTACATCGAGGAAGATAGGAAGAGTAAGGTGAAAGGATCTAGCTTTGTGGAGGAGGAAGATGATAAGAAGAGTCACTGGCTTGACCAGAAGGAGAAGAGGGAGATCGGTGGTTATGGTAATGGTAGAAGTCGTCGCGGCGGCGGCGGTGGTGAAAGGTCGGCTTCGCCGGCGAGGGCTGCTGCTGCTTCTGCGGCGGGGGCGAAGTTTCCATGGAGCAACATGAGATTTGGTGGCAAGTAAGGGTTTTTCTTTGCTAGGGTTTATGACCAAACTACTCTCTGGAATTTGTGTTTCTTTTAGCTGTCGGATTATTGTGGATTTTGTTTCTGTTGTTTGCTTGAAGTTTCTGTCTTAAAAGAGGCGAACTTGATTGATCGTGAGTTCTTATAAGCTCAAATAAATTCTCTAATTGCAATCTGCAAGAATGCATTAGCGCGTATAGTGGTCGTGGTGTATTTAATTTGTCTGTGCAATTGAGTTTCTGTTCAAAATGGTCAACACTAGGCTTCTGCTAGCCTTTGCTGTCATCTCTGATCATCCCAAAAGTTCCCTATTAGTATAGTGGTTAGGTGCCTCTAGAAAGTGTATATAAACTCTAAACATCCCAAAAAAAAAAATCAAAATAAAAAGGTAAAGAAATGATTAGTGGGGAAACGTATGCAATTGATGCACTCGCAAGTGTTATTATTCACAGAGAAAGTGGTGTTGACTTATCAACATTATGAAACTAGGAACACAAGACTGAGTTTTAGGAGAGAAAAAAAAAAGATTCAAAACAGAGACAGCGAAGAAGAAAGGAGGCTAGTGTTACAGTTTTGACTAGATATGATTGAAGCTGTTATCTCCGCTTTGCCTCACTCTCAGTGTCAGGTAGATCAATATCAATGTTCCCACACTTGATCTGCATATCCAAGACATTCGTTAGGTAAGTATTATTGATTTTTTGTAATACGCTTGTAGAGTTAGTTAATATACTTACAAGATGGAGAATAGGATGACGACTTTCCTTGAATCAAACGAAGCAGCACGCTTGTATCTTCTCCACCTGTTGGTTGGTGCATCATGGCATCTCTCGGAGATGGCTTTATCTGCAACAGAATAGACTCAAAGATCTCAGTTCATATAGACAAATCTAAGACACTGTGGCATGCTTTAGTGAAATAGTGTTAATCTTTACCAGTGGTCATGCTTGCTTGCCTCTGCAATACCTTTTGCATATGCTGTATAAAAAGACATAAAGAGTAACGCGTTTAGGATTATCATATTTTCCATATGAAACCAAGAAAACTAGCTATAGGCATAACAAAACTTACTACACTCTCGGACTTGAGATTTCCAAGGACTCCTCTGTCATGGGCATCATCAACACCGTTGCCTTTCTCGACGTTAATGTCGACGACGCATGACTGGTAGGAATCAGTGCCACCAAGGAGAACATTGATGCGGTTCTGAGTTTTCTGACAGTTGAGTTGCGCATCGAGGAGCATCTGGTTTTTAGAAGGAAGCAGAGCCTTGAGGAAGCTAAAGAGAGTAAACTGGGAGGTACATTGCGGGATCGTATTGCCTTCATCAGGTAAGACAGAGATAGTACACACGTCTTGGACCTATTACAAAAAAATGGCAAGCAAATAGTTTGAATGACTTAAAGCAAACACACACACACACACACACAGTGCTCCCGAACATCTATATTGAGAGATCGATCACTGATCTATTACTAGTTAAGCGATTAACATCTCAGAAGGAGAACTCACTAGTGAAGAGTCTTCTCTCAAAGGGAATGCAATCTCTTCTTCCTCCTTAACGAGAAGAGGAGACACATCTGCAATGGTCATTTCACTCATTAGTAAACTTTTTTGATACTGAATCTAAAGAAGATGTAATCCTTACTACCTATGACGCTATGGTTGACAACATCGCTGAGGCTAGGCTTTGGCGGTGACTTGAAGCTTGGATACTTCCCATCTGCGAATTGCTGCTTCCTCTGAAAGAAAGAAAGAAACAGCCACAAAATGCAGGGAAGATAGAAGAATCATCATGAGAGAAACCAAAAAGAATCGAATCTAAAAAAAGAAAGAGAAACCGACACTAAGGAGGAGGAGTGATCTTTAACTAACCGCTTCAACAGTAGCGGCCATCGTAGAGAGAATCGGTTTTCAAGAAGAAGAGAAAACAAGTTTTTCAGAAACAACAATGCATGTAAAGAAGCTTCCTCGTGACGGCAGATTCAGAGAGAGAGAGAAAGAAGAAGGCTGTTGTAGAGGGAGGGAGCGGGCCGGCGTGTGATCCGCCTGTGAATGCCTTCACTCACTCACTCACTCATCTGATTGCGACTTCTACAAAGACAACAACAACTGACAATTCCTAATCCTCCTCTTTTTCTAATTCCCAATCTACCCTTTCGCTTTTCTCCATCATCTCTCTCTCCCTCTCTTTTTATCCTTACTCCTGGATGGACCGGTCATGGCAAATATTATTTATTAACTTAACAAGTTGATTAGTGAATTTCATTTATTTATATTATTATTGTTATCCCCCTATATATTAATTAAGAAGTAACATTAGTGTCTGCTGCTGATATTAAGATTATAATTAATTCTCTTAACTTGATTGGTTATTGGTATTTTAACTTTCATTTATTTAATTAAATTTTTAAAAATGAAACTAACCATAGAATTAACAAATCTAATATATATTACCAAACAAACAACTTAACATATTAAATATTGATGAATTAACATTATTTATTTATAAAAACAATTAAATATCATAGATTACATTATATAAAATATTAATTCATATAAATACATATGATATTATAGAAATAATTATATAAATGATTTTAAAAAAATATTTTTATCAATAATGGATAGAGTAAACATAGATGCAGAAACCTAATTAACCTAAACCTAATAATATTTTTTATTACTCACTCACTATATATGTATATATCATAAATTATGTCATAAAAGGACTTTAAGAAAGCTAGATTAAAATTTATAGATTTATCATTATATCTCAAAATTCTTCTTAGAATATATAATACCAAAACTTTTGATTTTAAAACTATTTAAAGTTACAAGATTATTTTTAATAGTTACGATTACTATTTAAAATATTCCCCTATATATTAAATGATAAGTCACTTAAGTGACTTTTACTTAGATGTTAATCATATAAAAAGTTTAAGATTTTTTTTTTATAATTTGATTAGTTGAAGTATCTTCAATATTTAATTATTTTAATTAGATATAAGATAAATAGTAAATCTAGAACAAATTAATATTACTTACCAAATTAATCTAAATAGTATTACAAATAGTAATTTATGGTAACTAATTTTCAAAATTATAGAAAGTATAATAATGTTTGATCATTCTTTTTATATATTTTTAATCTTTGAAAGGTTTGTATTATTAAACTTACAGTAGACTCAGTAGTGTAGTAGGGTTAGAGACCATTGGTCAAGGTGAGCCTGCTGGACTACATGCTATGCCCTAAGCTTCTTCGGATGACTTGGCAATATGATACTATTTAGTATGGTTTAAGATACTATTTAAAGAGAAAAATAAATATTTGGAGAAAAATATGTAAATAATTAGAAAAACATTAGCAAAATTTAATAAAAAAGTTGAAATGATAACGAGAAAAATAAAAAGAGATAGAAGAAGATACATAATACGTGTTGGAGAACATATATAATTTCACAAGCATTTGTTATTACTAATTTGATAATTAAATATATAATTTCATAAGCAACTAAATATTTATAAAATATTTATATCCGTGGACAACCACCTAGTTTTAATTATATACGACTAATAAGTAGTACCCATAGTGTATAATGGGATCAACAACATAATGACATATATTTATTTACTCTGACATTTCAATTGCATGTCTGCATATTCTTGTACGCTTGTGTGATAAATAAAAGAATACTCACTAGTGGTAGGAGTAGTAGTATAAGTACACATTCATAATTATAATTTACTATTTATGAGCTGTCCATGACATCTACCTTTTTTTGTAAATGCACATAAACAATCATTTTATACAGTTTCGGAAACAATATGTTAAATGGTATTCAATATGTAAATGCACATAAACCATATCAAATCCCACCCATCTCCATTTATTCATTTCCTCTTCTTCTTCTTTTTTTTTTGCTGAAATGTAAATTATCATATGCATTTAAATCCCATGCACATTGCCAGCATTTTAAAAATTTTGTGTTGAGTAACTAAATATAGATATAGACATATATATATAAGATTTTCTTTATTATGTTAAATTAATATATATATGATGGTTTTGAAGGAGTTCTTAAGCTCTTTGAATCTTTCAAAAAAAGACAGGGAAATTGCAATGTGAAAATATTAACGTTTGTAGAGAAACATAACGAAAAGGACATGGGTCACGGGTGATAATGCTATTTGCAATTGCATGCATCTTCTTTCTCATTTTCTCCCGTGAGCTCTCTCTCTCTCTCTCTCTCTCTCTCTCTAGTTTTTGTCTCTATTTTCTCGGGATTATTTACTTGTTTCTATTTTTTGCTTTTAACTCTATTCTCACGACAAAGTTTTCAATCACGGGGCCTACTTTCATTTTCAGCCCAATCAGTCTCATAACGGGCTTTAAACAGACTTTAGATCAATCACACCAGCAACTACACCACCAACATTTCATCTGAACCAGATATTTTTTTTCATAATTTCATCTGAAATCTAAACATCATTCACTTTAATTTGAAAACATAATATGTAACTCAAGCAAATTCAACATAATGTAAATTCTTATTCCTGGACAAGGAGTTATTTGCCAGTAACTGTACATGGCCTTTCAAAGTTTACAGGTTTCAGTTTAAACAAAACATTTCCAACATAAAAAAAAAACTCACCAAAATATCTTTGGGAGAAAGAGACATAGAGAGAAAGTCAACGAAAAAGAGTAACTGTCAATGGAATTTGACTTTTTAAAGTCACAAACATATACCATTACTAATAAATAAGTTAAAAGAAAAAAGCGAAGTCCTTTTCTTCTGGTACACAGCTTTTTACTTGGTTGGTCCAAGGCTCTCATAGAACAAGATGTAACCATGGTCAGTGTTGCTCGAATACTCCTGAGACGATCCAAAGAATGTTTGCACTGCTGATTCTTCAATCATCTCCACGTTCTCGTCATCAAAGAAGAGCCAATGGTTATGGCTTTTCACTAGGCTTACGTAATGACCATGGTTTGGTCCACTTCCCACATGAACCACCACTGCAAAGAGTGAATACTCTACGTCTGTAAATGGCTCCACCGTGTTGCTCAGTTTTAGCTCCAAAGGGAACACAACTCGATAAGAGAGCTTCTTGTAACGGCCTAACTGTTCCATGTACTTGAACCGTTTTAGATGGATGACTAAAATGTGTGGTGGCTTCTTGATCTTCATCCTCTTTTGTGCTTCTTGTAAACTGCATGCAATAAACAAAATTAGGAAGAAAAAAAAGGGAGCTTAAAGGCTAGTATTTAGTTGCGGCTGAAGAATTTAACTTTGGAAAGTAATGGGGTGAGACTAATTAAGAAGAAGCAACGTGTTACCAACCTGCAGCATTTGTCACAGAAAAACTTGTCTTCAGCGTGAAGCGTCTCTGTGGAGCTGAAGTTTTTCAAACAGCTAGTTATCGAACTGTTCTGTTCGATATCAAGGCTTAGGTCTAGGAACGTTTCGTCTCTTGCTGTCACTGTCTCGCACCGCAGACACCTTGTCTCGTTTGTAAGTATGCCCTGTGTACATTTTTTAGAACTAATTAGTAATGAGTCACTCACTTTAGAAGGGAAAGTGAGTCTTGTTTCATTAAAGAGAACTGACCTGAAAAATATTGTGCACCCAAGTGACAACTGGCTCTTTGTGCACACCATTAGCCAGAGGAAGTTTCGGTCCGTTTGCAATCTTTTCGGGAGATGAAGAAGATGATGAAGTTTTATGTTCAGCCTTTGTAGCTTTAGCCTCTTTCTCCAGTATGTCAACAACTTCGTTCAGCAAATAGTTGAGGAATTCATGTGCATCCTACATGACAAATAGTATATATTAAAATAACGCTTTAAGAAAAGAAAAAAGAAGAGGAAATTGCAAAAGCACCTGGTGCATGTAGCTCCGGAACAGCTCATTCTGTTTCTTCAACCTCTGCACGAATCGCTTAGGCGCAATAACACCCGTTTTCTTCTTCTGGGAGCTTATCTACGGAATGAAATACAACGATCAAACATCATTTTCAGAGAAAAAAAAAGACTACCACGCGATAATCAGAGTAGATGATAACAATATTGAGTGCCACACTTACATTATTGCAGATACCTGATAAAAAGACAATATTTAAACACTAGACAAACACAGTCCGATAGATAAGAAACAAGTGCATATTAACTAAAGCGGCCTTTTAATACTTGATTTGCGATAACAAATATGCCAGTGAAGATTGATCGCTTGAGCTAAAGAAAGCAACGACTAGCATTAAAAAAAACATAAACAAAAGAAAAGAAGATGTGGTAAAATACCTGAGAGAATAAGTCAGCGAGGCAAGTCATAAGATTCTCTTCAGCATCGGCGGCGACGCTTTTATTACTGGTATAGTACTCGAGCAATTGTTCACGAAAGGGAACACAAAAATAAAGAGCCTGCACCAAAGAGGATTAAGAGAGATTCAACACACTGATTAACTAACAGAGACAGATACACACAAATGTGATTACCTAGAAAAAAAAAAAAACCCAACCTTTGGAAACTGTTAACAGGTTCAAAGATGCTCTTACTAGAGTAGAGACCCTATAATAATTATTAATGTCTTCCCAACAAAACTTCAATTCGGAACGAGAGAAATCGCAATGCACAGTTACCCAAGTCTAATCCTTTGAATCAAATTCGATAACTAATCACGAATTTAAAACAAACCCCAAGAAGAAATCGTCAAATCGAGATGGAGAGAATCCAAAGGAACCTGTAAAACGCTGTTGCAATAGCAAGTGTTGCCGAAATTCTCGAAGCCGAAGTAGCGTTCTCCTTCGGGGAACTGGTCCCCGAGAGCTTTCTCGAGTTTGGACCCCGCGGCGCCCATCAGCCCTTGTACTAGCTTCCGTATCACCGTCGTCGTTTCTGATCCTCCTCCTCCGATCCTCGAATAGTGGAGTTTCCAATCCTATCCAATCTCTCTGCCTCTGCGTCGTATTGTTTCGATTCGATCGGATTATCCTTCAACACCCTCTCTCTCTCTCTCGCAAAGGATCGATTTCATTAACCCAACCAGAAAAAAAAAAAAATCTTTTATTTTATTTTATTTATAAGCGAATCAAAGGAAAGACATTGCCGATCATAAAAAAAATATATATTTTAGTCAAAATTGCAAAATGCAACTCTAAAGTTATAAACTTTACGAAATTAACGTCGATTTTTTTATATTCATCTAGTCGTGTATCTTTTATTTGTTAGATTCTACTTAGGCATTGCTTGGGCCCAGAGCCTGCATACCATTGGGCTATAATAGTTTATGAATAATTAGCCCAATGCAAATATCAGCCCAATGTAGAAGCCTCCTTCCTAGCAAAGATGGAACCGCCTGCTTTGACTGTTGTTCAGGAGTCAGAACAACTTGTTAAGCTATTTTTTTTTTCTCTTCCCAAGTAAAATATTAGGAGAATTTATGCAAAAACAAGCAATCAAACAAGTACTGCAGTTGTAAAGTGTTGAAATCTGATTTTTTTCAATATATTTTTCTTTATCTACAGTTAAGGACATTTATTTGAACAAGAACAAAAAACTCTAGCAATAAAGTTAGGAGACATCATGTACAGCAATATATAAATAGTATAGCTTTAAAAATCACATGGTTTCTGAATGTGTGCTGGTAGGTTGGTAGAAGGAATAAAAGTCATAATCATTTCCCAAAATATTGGTCTCCAACAGTGACCCATTCAAACATACCAAAAAGATCACAGTCTATGTATTTAAATTAAACCAGTCTATGTTAGTTAATTTTAGCATAATGTTAATTTGGGATGGTTATTTTAATGAGGGGGGTTTTGTGTTAAAATGGAATATGGTCATGTGTTTTTTGTGGAGGACCATATAGTTGGTGACATTAGACTTCTTCTCACCAGTTTTCTTCCTTCCTCTCCAAGTCTCTCTTTCACTATATATTTTCAAATAATCGAGTAGCTTTCTTATACATTAATCTATATAGTAAGCTGATTTATTTGTACACCGTCCAGGATCTTCGGTTTCGGTGATTATTCGTAACATTCAATGGAAGGATTAGCTATCAGAGCATCGAGACCGTCCATTTTCTGCTCTCTTCCAGGTCTCGGCGGCGACCCTCAGCGACGCCCTCCAACTGACGGTTTCCTCAGGTTTCCAGCGTCGTCCAATGCGGCGGATAACACAAAACTAGTCGTGAATTCTAGTTCTTTTCATCCAATCTCCGCCGTCAACGTGTCTACTCAAGCTTCCCTCACCGCCGATTTTCCCGCCCTTTCAGGTACTCCATCAGTTCTCTCTGTCTCATTGTATAGCAAATCCCTCAAAATTTTCAAACTAAGCTGTCTTGTCTGGTCTGAAGATTTCGAAATTTTGTTTTGTTTTGGTCAGAAACGAATGTGAAAGAGGAGAGGATGAACGGAGAAAAGAAGGCAGACAACATCGTATGGCACGAGAGTTCCATCTGCAGATGCGACCGACAACAACTTCTTCAACAAAAGGGTTGTGTCATCTGGATCACTGGTCTCAGCGGTTCAGGGAAAAGCACTGTTGCTTGTGCTCTAAGTAAAGCTCTGTTTGAAAGAGGCAAACTTACTTACACGCTTGACGGCGACAATGTACGTCACGGCCTTAACCGGGACCTCACTTTCAAAGCTGAGCATCGTACCGAAAACATACGCAGAATCGGTACATCTACGTACTCTTCTTTTTTCAAAATTTACAAATAATCATGGTTTTTAAGTAGTGATGAATATTGATGAATGATATTGAACTTTCAGGTGAAGTGGCAAAGCTGTTTGCTGACGTTGGCGTCATTTGTATAGCAAGTTTGATTTCTCCTTACCGGAGAGACAGAGATGAGTGCCGGTCGTTGTTACGTGAGGGAGATTTCGTGGAGGTATGTTAACGTTATTTCCTTATTATTATAGTCTGGTCCGTTGTTAATTATGTTAATTCATTTAAATTCATTACAGATAGACGCTATAGTATACTATTATTGAATATTACCGAGGTTAACGCTACAGTATATACTATTATTAAATAGTGCCAATGTTTAAATTGGTTTAGGTTTTCATGGACGTACCTCTTTCTGTGTGTGAGTCAAGAGATCCAAAGGGGTTGTATAAACTCGCTCGCGCCGGCAAAATCAAAGGTAATACTAGTTACTATGGAGTATTACTTTTCAAAAACATTGACTTTGACCTGTTGACCTATGAACTTGGAACTGAAAAACCAGTGATACGTAATCTTGTATTGAAACTTCTACTTGAGTTATAGACTTTTGGTTCTGTGATAACTTTTTGAGACTATTTAGTGCTGAAATTAATATTTTCCCATAGGATATATTGTTTTCACGAGTAATATTATTCAAATATTTTTCATTAGTCTATATTATGGGTGTGGTTTTAAAATTCAAAGTAGATTTTAAAGATGCATAATCATTTAACTTTTCTTTATTCAGGCTTTACTGGAATCGACGACCCTTACGAGGCGCCACTGAATTGCGAGGTTAGTTACGTTTATTCAATGATGTAATTGAAGAATTTTACACGTTTTTAAGTCCCAAAAAAAAAGAAGGATTTTACGCGTTAACTTCTAATATGTGATTGATGTATGTATAATTACAGGTCGTGCTGAAACACACAGGAGACGACGTTTCTTCTTCACCACGTCAGATGGCTGAAAACATCATCTTTTACTTGCAAAACAAAGGTTACCTTGAGGGCTAAGTCAAGTTCGAAGATATCAAAGGCAACAAAAAAAACCCAAATTTGTCGAATCTAATTAGAGTTTTATAAATGGTTACATGACTGCTTGCTCTATCTGGTTTAGTCAAGAAGCTCGAGACCTGACTTCCTCTCGCTTCAATTCATCATATTATAATTTGTTTCTCGAATTCTGTTAATTAATATCGGAACCCGGATGAAGGGTAAAATAAATAAATAAAAATATATATACATCTATGTATAATTTCTAATTAGCCTATAGTTAGTTGATAATCTTTTTTGCTTAATGTTATCGACTGTTTGTATAATTGATATCAATAAAATGGATTTCGTTTTAGCTTATCTTAAATTACTAATTAACTTATACAACCCGTGTGGATACAACCAGAGCCAGACTAATCTTATGTGAATAGATCTGTTAAGAAACACTGTCTACTGTATTTTAACTCCGTTCGACTTGGTGTCCGCTAGTTATTAATTCTTGTAACTTTATATGTTTTAGTGTTTTACTATACATAATTTTTAGTTAAAACCATAAAATTTTAAAATACATAAATATAGGTTTCTTGGTTTTGTACATTATCGATATTATTTTTTATTTAAACAATATGCAGAATAAATTGTTAAAAAAATATCAAATTATAATTTGAATTTTCTTAGTTTTGAAAGTGTCTTATCTGTGTATCACTGTATGTATTTTAAGATTAAGAAAACCAGATTTATTCGGAATAAAGATTTTTTCTAAAAGAAAAATGAATGTCAGATTTTTGAAGCTAATATAAAATGAGTCTAAAAATTATAAATTTATCATTCATATAATTAATATAAAACCCATAAACTGGCGATAACATTTTAATCTTTCTTCAAAAATAATTAACGTTAGTTTATAACACATAGAAACTTGAAAAAAGGATTAGGGAAAAAAAATTCTGGTATTTCTTAAATTCTGGTATTTCTTATGTAATAAAATGGAGGTAGTATTTTGCATCTACTGTTATATTATGATATAATTTGTAACATTATTTTGTAAGGTTGTTTAGTTACCACTCTTATAACTTTGCAAAGTATACATATATATATATCCACTCAAATCAACCATTCATCTACTAAAAAAATTTACACTAGAGCTATATATATAAATTATTTGGAACTAGCATATTAGATCCATGACCATGAATTTGGTTTCCGTGAACGACGTGAATTATCTTGGTTCTCAGCGTCACGTGATTCGAATGTGAATCTTATATGGATAGTGTAACCGCATGAATATTACCAAACAACCATGAGTCAAGTGACTAGAAGTTTTTTTTTTTAATTATGGTGCAATTGGAGAAATTTGACAGGTGAAGTTTGACAGATGGCGCACGTTTTTTTAACATCTGCATGCATATATGTTCTCACAAATATGAAATAACTACCTTGGTTGTTGGTAAGGACATGGCGGAAACGATCCACGTGATTTAGGTTGATATTAACTTTTTTGCCCATCACTATGATTAAACATATATTTATGTATTATTCATACAAACTAATAATTCAATTAGCTATATTCATCCTCATCCGAGTGGATATAGTGGCGCTCTCCCAAAAATAAAAACATTTATCGGAATATTGGATTGAATCTTGTAAAATTATAATACAGTAATCCGAATATAACTTATTTATGGAAATAATTCAGCAAACCCTAAAAAATTCTTGCTCGGGTCCTATTTCCAACTATACACCAAAATCTTGGAAAACAATAGAACATTTCGACAGGTGCTCATGCTCGAGAATAGCAAACATAGAATCTTTTCCAGATTTTGATATATATGCTAAAATTGACTACAACTCAGACCTGTTAGAAATATATAAAAATGTTATTTAGAGTCTACATTATGTTTCTTGATCCAATATAGTGAAAACGACCTACAACAATATTGAACTGGTCTTGCTAAAAATATATTAATTTCATTCAGTTAGTGATGTGAAGAATTACTTAATTACACCATCAAATGCTTGAAATATCGTTGCATAATTTTGATACTTGGTTAATAGAAGGAAAAGTGTTATTGAAAGGTGTGGTGCGCAAAATATAGACTCTTAAAGGAAGTTTTGAATTTTGATATTGATAATGCTGGCTATGAAAGAATCAGGTTTAGTATAAAAAAACCAGGTGGGTACGTATTAGTATCATAGACCACGTGTTTAATATCTACAAAACTTAGGTACGTTTGATACGTTCCTAATGCCCTGAAGGGGTGGGGGTGTAAAGTTACAAAGTTTTTTGTTTGTTTCTTAAGAGCTACAAACTTAAGTTGTTATTGCATTCGTACTATTACATTGCTAATAAGCCAATCCCTTTATGATTTAAAGTTTAAACCCTCCTTACTATTTTTCAACAATTTCTGTAAAATTATGTAAGAATATTGATAGTGTACTTTAATTAAGCGAGAAGAATAACTCCGTCCAACAGTTTCTAAATCTTTCCCTTAAGATCATACCTTGTCACTTTGTTCTGGTTCTGTTTAATTGTTTTGATTTTATGTTCTTACTTCCTTTGTTTTTACAAAGCATGGTACCATCTCTTTGAGTTCAGAAGTTTTTTAAAAATGAGAAGAATAACTCTAGACAACCAAAAGAAAACTTTACTTTCCAAAATTACCATAATTCTAAAGAAATATTTCATATATACATGGTTATGAAAACAGTAGGCCAGTCATTCAGATATGATATGTACGTATATATGTAAGAACTAATTAAGAAGTGAACATTGTGTTAGAAGAACATATGATTTATTTTAATTATGTGGATATCAATCAGTCTACACATGCATGTCAGTATTTAGGTCACGTATGAAATCATGGGCTGCTGGAGTGACTCATGCGTGCACTGATTATAGTCACGACTAAAATAGTTGTAACATTCCGAGTTGTGATATGTGATATGTGATATGTCGAAAGACTTAAAAGAATTGATTTAGCTAGTTATGTCACCAAAGTTGATTTACCTTTTCCGGAACATATCCTAAAAGAATTCCAGAATTAAGCGTGCTTGAACTGGAGTAGTAGAAGAATGGGTGACATATTGGGAAGTGATTCGCGATATCGTGCGAGTAAGGCCAAATCACGGGAAAAAGTCATGTGGTGATTGCAGGGTCAGTAAACAATGATTTCGAACCTTTAGAAAAATTAACGACCGACCGTCGTCAGATGGGATGAGACTCACGGGTCGAGAGAGCGGACGTGGGTGGCCCATTAGCCGTGAGCGGTTGGGACGTTACAATTGTATTCTCTAGCTCTATGTTAATTGATCTTATTACCAGCTTGTGATTTTAAACTTTGCGTCGAGAGTACGATCTCTCTACAAACATACACTTGGATTCATGCACGCAGGAACAAATTGTGGATAGCCAAAATGATTTCATTTGTTGTTAAAGTAACGAGAAGACGAAAAAGTTGCGGTCAATTTATCATAAGATAAAATGAAAAAGACTAAAGAGTGACGGTTAGTTTTGAACGACTTCGATCATGCGATTTATACGTCATCATCAAAAGACAAGAAGATAGTTACATGAAAGATTAAATATAAAAAAAAATTATACCATTTTTATTGTATTGTAAATACCATTAGCATTTCAAATTCAACCACATTAATTTCGAGTAATAATTTTGTTAGTATAAATCAGTGACTGTGCTCTGGAGGACATTTTATAATTTTACAACGAATCCCACACAAGAGTAGCCTGTTTAATTAGCAATCAAGTACGAACCAACAAAATCTGATATATCAAGTGTAAAATAAATTAAATGAGGTTAATTACTTGTTGTAAAGGCTCTCTTATTATCAACTATCGGGTACACGCGTTGACCATACTAATCACGAAATGATATTGACTGAGTTAGTAAGCAACTTTGGATCTTTCCACATTATTGACTCCAATTTTCACGAGGGTTTTTGGCAGGTGAACTCTACCTAAAACAACTTCATAAGTAATGGCTTTATTATATTGGGGAAAATAACTATTCATCCACGATCTATAGAAGGGGGAATTAATCAAATCAAATCAAATTTACATTATTTCAAATATACGTTATCAAAACTTTTTTTTGTCGTTGCCTACATGAAGAGAAAAGAATGACACATATTTGGTAGAACAAAAACAAAAAGGCATTAATTAATAAATGAATGCGCCATCTGCTTCTAGGATGATCTACTAACTACATGCAAACTCAGAATTTGTAGTCACAGATATTAGTTCCGTTTATTTCATGTAAACAACAGATTGTGCATTCTTATGTTTCATATATGGGTTCTGGTCCAACAATTTACTTGAGGTTAAAATTGATAATGCATTTTTATATGGAAGGCATTATTTTCTCAAATGATTCTAACACTATGATAAGACATATAGTGTCAAAGTGGTCGATTCTTTTAGATATAAAAACTGCAATCATAGCATAATCAAAATGTATATATATATATATATATTATACACTTAATTAAAGTAAAATAAAGGATGCACGAAATGAAATTTCTGCATTATTTTGTATAGTTCTCTGATTTTTATGTTCGATTTTGTCAGCTAGATGTGAATGTTTTCATTCATAAAATCAATTATATAAATAAGTTTAAAGCGGTTATATATATAATATATATAATCTTGAATCCTCAAATAAATCATGTATCATAGAGGAATAATACTTGTCTAACACTGTATTGGTAGTTCGGCTGTTTATTTTAAGTGCATATATAACACGAGGAATTTTGGCAGGTCACCAACAAAAACAGTTAGAATATTTAAAATTCCCATCCAAAAATTTATTACTAAACATTTGTACTAAAATATAGATATTTTGAAACGTTGGAATGGTATAAGTATTCAACAATGGTGGTAGTAATCAAGATGGACCCGACCCACACTGGCTACGCACACGTCGACCACCAACATTTTCCTCACTCCTTCCTTATTCTTTGTTCCAACACATGAGGGTATTATAATCATTTCACATAACACAACGACCAGTAAAACCATATAAATTGGAAGGTGAGGCTCTAATCCATGCAGAGAAAACAATAACACACAACATACTTTGATTCTTCTTTGCTCTCTCTGTCTCTTCTCTACACGAAACCATGAACACTTTTACCTCAAACTCTTCGGATCTCACTTCCACTACAACGCAAACGTTGTCATTCAGCAACATGTATTTCCTCACAACGCTTCAGGCCTTTGTGGCTATAACCTTGGTGATGCTTCTCAAGAAAGTACTGTTCACGGATCCTAATAAAAAGAAACTGTCTCTCCCGCCGGGTCCCACCGGATGGCCGATCATTGGAATGGTTCCAACGATGCTAAAGAGCCGTCCCGTTTTCCGGTGGCTCCACAGCATCATGAAGCAGCTAAACACTGAGATAGCCTGCGTGAGGCTAGGAAACACTCACGTTATCACCGTCACGTGCCCTAAGATAGCACGTGAGATACTCAAGCAACAAGACGCTCTATTCGCCTCAAGACCTATGACTTACGCACAGAAGGTCCTCTCTAACGGATACAAAACCTGCGTGATCACTCCCTTTGGTGAACAATTCAAGAAAATGAGGAAAGTCATAATGACTGAACTCGTTTGTCCCGCGAGACACAGGTGGCTACACCAGAAGAGAGCTGAAGAAAACGATCATTTAACCGCTTGGGTATACAACATGGTTAAGAACTCTGGCTCGGTCGATTTCCGGTTCGTCACGAGGCATTACTGCGGAAACGCTATCAAGAAGCTCATGTTCGGGACGAGAACGTTCTCTCAAAACACAGCACCGAACGGTGGACCAACGGCAGAGGATATCGAGCATATGGAAGCCATGTTCGAAGCATTAGGGTTTACTTTCTCTTTTTGTATCTCTGATTATCTACCTATGCTCACGGGACTTGATCTTAACGGCCACGAGAAGATCATGAGAGATTCAAGTGCTATTATGGACAAGTATCACGATCCCATCATCGATGCAAGGATCAAGATGTGGAGAGAAGGAAAGAGAACTCAAATCGAAGATTTTCTAGACATTTTCATTTCCATCAAGGACGAAGAAGGCAACCCCTTGCTTACCGCGGATGAAATCAAACCCACCATTAAGGTAATAATCACGTTACATTTATTTACGTATACAACCACTAGCTACTAGTCAGTATTCACGTGTCATGCAGTGGTATTATTTTACATGATGAAGAAAATATACTAAAAGAGCCTAAATATTATTTATGATCAACAGGAGCTTGTAATGGCGGCGCCAGACAATCCATCAAACGCCGTGGAATGGGCCATGGCGGAGATGGTGAACAAACCGGAGATTCTCCGCAAAGCAATGGAAGAAATCGACAGAGTTGTCGGAAAAGAAAGACTTGTCCAGGAATCCGACATCCCAAAACTAAACTACGTCAAAGCTATTCTCCGTGAAGCTTTCCGTCTCCATCCCGTCGCCGCCTTCAACCTCCCACACGTGGCGCTTTCCGACGCGACCGTCGCCGGATATCATATTCCCAAAGGGAGTCAAGTCCTTCTCAGCAGATATGGGCTGGGCCGTAACCCGAAAGTTTGGGCCGACCCACTGAGCTTTAAACCGGAGAGACATCTCAGCGAATGCTCGGAAGTCACTCTGACGGAGAACGATCTCCGGTTTATCTCGTTTAGTACCGGGAAAAGAGGTTGTGCTGCTCCGGCTTTGGGTACGGCGTTGACCACGATGTTGCTCGCGAGACTTTTACAAGGTTTCACTTGGAAGCTGCCGGAGAGTGAGACACGTGTTGAGCTCATGGAGTCAAGTCATGATATGTTCTTGGCTAAACCATTGGTTATGGTCGGTGAGCTGAGACTGCCGGAACATCTTTACCCGACGGTGAAGTGAGACGACGTCGTATATAAATTTTTATTATATAATAACTTTTTACGTACTTATGTAAAACTAACCACAGAGTTTGGTCGATTTCTCCGGTTACCAGAAGATAATCGGTCAATTTGTGAACAAACTTGTGCTTGGTTTTGGTTCTTTTGGGTACACTTGAATTGTGTCTCCTTTATCTTTTATTTTCTCTTTAATTTCAATAAAATTTTGTTCTTTTCCATTTCTTGTTTATTTTTATAATAAGAACCAGTTAATATTATATCTCTCTGGCAATATAAATTGCTTTTCCATTCAATAAAATATTCATATATCAAAAAAGTATAACATGTAGAATCAGATAAAGTTTGAAAACATTGTTTTTATTTATTTATTTATTTTAAAAGGTAGGGAGGGATGTATAAATTAAAGTCACGATAGATTCAAATCGAGAAGGCCCATGCAATGCTAATGTTGAACCGAGCCGGTCTCTTCTTCAAACCCAGACTCGTTACTGTCCGAACACTCTCTTCTTCTTCTACTTCTTCAAGCTACATCAATCGCCATATCAGAGCGATTCTCTCTGATCAAATCTCGACTCTAGAATCTGTGCGAAAACACAACGCTCTCATCATCACAGGAGGAAACTCAGACAACATCTTCGTCGCTTCGAAGCTGATCTCATCTTACGCTTCTTTCGGGAAACCAAATCTATCATCCAAAGTCTTCTCCTTGGTTCGTCAAAGAGATGTGTTTCTATGGAACTCCATCATCAAAGCACATTCCTCCAACGGAGAGTACCCAAAAGCGCTGTCTTTCTTCTTCTCGATGCTTCTGTCTGGTCAACCGCTCGATCATTTCACTGCTCCGATGGTTGTCTCCGCTTGTGCGGAGCTCTCGTGGTACGACGTCGGGAGATTCGTTCACGGGTTGGTTTCGAAACACGGAGGCTTCGAACGGGACTGTGCGGTGGGAGCTTCCTTTGTTTATTTTTACTCAAAGTGTGGGTTTTTAGAAGATGCGTGCCACGTGTTCGACGAAATGCCTGAGAGAGATGTGGTTGCTTGGACTGCGGTTATATCTGGTCATGTTCAGAATGGGGAGAGCGAGAGAGGTCTTGAGTATCTCTGCAAGATGCATAGTGTTGTTGGTTCTGATGAGGAAAAGCTGAATGCCAGAACATTGGAATGTGGATTCCAAGCTTGTGCGAATTTGGGAGCTTTGGAGGAAGGAAGGTGTCTTCATGGGTTTGCGGTTAAAAATGGTTTAGCTTATTCGACTTTTTCGTTTTATACAAAATGTGGGAGTTCAGCTGAGGCTTATCTTTCTTTCCGTGAGCTTGGTGATGGTGACGAAGATGTGTTTTCATGGACATCGATTATAGCTTCACTGGCGAGATCAGGGAACATGGAGGGAAGTTTCGGTATGTTTTGGGAAATGCAGAGAAAGGGTATACAGCCAGATGGGGTTGTCATTAGTTGTTTGATTAATGAGCTAGGTAAGACGATGCTTGTCTCTCAAGGTAAAGCCTTTCACGGTTTCGTCATAAGGCATTGTTTTCCTTTAGACGGTACAGTTTGCAATTCTCTGTTGTCCATGTACTGCAAATTTGAGCTTCTCTCTGTGGCTGAGAAGCTTTTCTGTTGGATTTGCGAGGAAGGAAACAAGGAAGCTTGGAATACTATGGTTAAAGGCTACGGTAAAATGAAATGTGACGTGAAGTGTATCGAGTTATTTAGAAAGATTCTGAACCTTGGCGTTGAGATTGACTCTGCTAGCTTGGTCTCTGTCATATCTTCATGTTCACACATAGGAGCCGTGATACTAGGGAAGTCGTTGCATTGCTATGCTGTCAAAACTAGCTTTGATCTCATCACTTCAGTGGTCAATTCCCTCATTGATCTGTATGGAAAGATGGGAGATTTGACAGTCGCTTGGAGGATGTTTCGTGAAGCAGATAAGACCACCGTTGTGACTTGGAACGCAATGATTGCGTCTTATGTTCACTGCGAGCGATCCGACAAGGCCATTGCGTTGTTCGACAGAATGATCTCTGAGAATTTCAAACCAACCTCAGTAACTTTGGTGACTGTGCTAATGGCTTGTGCCAATACCGGATCTCTGGAGAGAGGGCAAAAGATTCATCAGTACATCACCGAAACAGAGCACGAGATGAATCTTTCTCTCACAACTGCTCTGATTGACATGTACGCGAAATGCGGACAGCTTGAGAAGTCAAGACAGCTGTTTAACGCCGCAGATCAAAAGGATGCGGTTTGCTGGAACGTAATGATCTCAGGTTACGGAATGCACGGAGACGTGGAATCAGCCATAGAGCTTTTTGAACAGATGGAAGAGTCTGATGTTGAACCGACCGGGCCTACATTTCTCGCGCTTCTATCGGCTTGCACGCACGCAGGTTTAGTCGAACAAGGCAAAAGCCTTTTCCACAAGATGGAACAGTCCAACGTGAAACCGAACTTGAAGCATTACTCGTGTCTGGTGGATCTTCTATCCCGGTCCGGTCATTTGGAGGAAGCAGAAGCCACGGTAATGTCAATGCCGTTCGCACCAGATGGGGCTATATGGGGAACAATGTTGAGCTCGTGCATGACTCATGAGGAGTATGAGATGGGGATAAGAATGGCAGAGCTTGCGGTTGGTAGTGATCCGGGGAACGATGGTTATTATATAATGCTTGCGAACATGTACAGCGCTGCGGGTAAGTGGGAAGAGGCAGAAAGGGCGAGAGAGATGATGAAGGAAAGTGGTGTTGGGAAGAAAGCTGGACATAGTGTAGTCTATTAGTACTTAGTGAATCTTTACAACAAATGCGAATTGATTTGATTATCGTAATTAAACCGATTTAGTTGATAGTTTTGCAATCAAACCGGTGACCTACCTCTCCGGTTTGGGTTTATTTTAATAATTATAATTTTGAGTTAAACAAATAAAAGAAAAGGGTTGGGAGTGTGAGAGTCTTTCATTTGAAGAGCGGGTCATTTTCTTATCTACCGAGGGCTAGTATTACAGGATTCACTTTTATCGAGTAAACTACGTGCTTAACAAATTGAAAGTTCTGTGACATTCTCTTAAACTGCATTTATCATCCAATGGATAAGATTATAAAAATAAAATAAAAATTTTGAGTGAAAAACCGAAAGACTTTAGATTACTGTCGAAAAGACTAGCCAACAGTGCCATTAGTAACGGTAACTTATTTTTCCCGAACTTGAAGCATTACTCGTGTCTGGTGGATCTTCTATCCAGGTCCGGTAATTTGGAGGAAGCAGAAGCCACGGTGATGTCAATGCCGTTCTCACCAGATGGGGCTATATGGGGAACTATGTTGAGCTCGTGCATGACACACGAGGAGTACGAGATGGGGATAAGGATGGCAGAGCTTGCGGTTGGTAGTGATCCACAGAACGATGGTTATTATATAATGCTGGCGAACATGTACAGCGCTGCGGGTAGATGGGAGCAGGCGGAGAGGGCAAGAGAGGTGATGAAGGAAAGTGGAGTTGGGAAGAAAGCTGGACATAGTGTTGTCTATTAGTAGTAGACTAGTAGTGAATCTTTCAAAAAGAAATGCGAATTGATTTGGTTATCGTAATTAAACCGATTTTAGTCGATAGTTTTGTAAACAAACCGGTGGTGACCTACCTCTCCGGTTGGGTTTATTTTTAATAATAATTTTGAACTAAACAAATAAAAAAAAGGGTTGGGAGTGTGAGAGTCTTTCATTTGAAGAGCGAGTCATTTCTTATCTACCGAGGGCTAGTTATTAAAGGATTCATTCTTCCCGAGTAAACTACATCTATTGTCCGTTGGATAAAATAAATAATTTTGAGAGAAAAACCAAAAGACTCTTAAGAGTAATGTCGAAAAGACTAGCCATTAGTACACCATTAGTAACGGTAACGTTATTTTCCCAGATCTATATATATCTTTCTTCTTCATTTCAATCTAAATTACACAGTCTACACTACACTCCATTACAGAGGAGATAGACGGTAGATGTAGCGGAGAGAAAGAAGGAGAACATGACATGCAGCCAGCCAGCCAGCTACAATGTTAGGTTAGCTCGTTGGTGACTCAATATCGATCTGTTAGTTTTATAGTCTTCTTACTTATTTGATCTGATGATGTTTCAGTGATTTGAGAGTGGGAAGGAAGCAGAAAATCAAAGAAGAAGCAGGTTAAGATCACTTCATTGAATTTCAGAAGTGAGAGGTATGAGTTTCTCTCTGATAAAAAAAATATTGAATAATTTACAGATCTATTTGTAGAAATTGAGTGAGTCCTCCTGACTGTTGTTGGTTGGTCTTTTGTTTCTCTGCAGCAAAGAGTTAAGGTGAAACAGGAAGAAGTTTGCCAAGAAGATTCAAGAGATAACGGATGGTGGAAGAACAAATGAGAATCCCCATTGCTCAAGGTATCTAATTTCGTATCTCTTTTTCAAATCTTTTTTTTTTTTTAATGGGGAAATTCTATATTTACTTGGATTGAAAAAGGAAGAAGCTTATGTGTATATTCATTGTGTGGAAACAATTAGAAACCAGCTTCCTATATCATTTGATTGATCGAGGTTATGTTCCATTTGAATTTATACTTATGAGATCACTTTGTTATTTCTATCAGTTCTTGGAAAATATTCTATATTTACTTAGATTGAAAATGGAAGAAGCTTTATGTATTCATAATGTGGAACATTTAGAAGCTAGCATCCTGTCAATGATCGTTAGAGACGTTAGGTTCCATTTGACTTTTACACTTATGAGATCACTTTGTTATTTCTATCAGTTCTTGGCAATTGCTTAGATTGAAAATGGAAGAAGCTTATGTGTATCTTCATAATGTGGAAACACTTTTGAGATCATTTTGTTATTTCTATCAATTCTTGGTAATATTCTATATTTTTTTTAGACTGAAAAAGGAAGAAGCTTATGTGTATATTCATAATGTAGAAACAATTAGGAACTAGCATTCTGTCTATTTGAATGATCCTTAGAGAGGTTAGGTTCCATTTGACTTTTACACTTATGAGATCACTTTGTTATTTCTATCAATACTTGGCAAATATACAGTTTTCCCTTCTTGTTTTCAACGTTTAAAAAAATTTTGCTTCTTTGCAATCATGTGATGATGATGTGCATGTCTGTTTTGTTTCCGTGCAATCATGTGATGAGAGGAAGAAGCTTGTGAGGTTGCCGGCCAGATTGGAGATGGTGAGGAAGAGCTCGAGAGTGGAAGCTGATGGGTTGATGATGACAGATAGTTGTTTGATGTGGAAGAAGAGCAAATGTTACGCTTCTGGACAAAGGTGCTACGGAGGAGGAGGGACGTAAAGAAACGTTTGGTTACGTGGGGGGGAAGGGACTGATATTAGGACTCCAGAAGCTGTAAGTATTCGGGTGTCCATAGATAATTTCAACTAAAGCCAACTTCACACTTTGTAATATTCTTGACCATCGGCTTTTTCAAGTTGAAGGAGAAGCTGAAACATGAGCATATGGAAGAGAGATAGACTTTGGTTTTGAGGACAGCAGCAATGCCACCATGAATCGAATGTATGTATGCCTTTCTTTTTTATTTTTATTTTTGGATTCACAAAGAATTGTTAAAGTGCATTTGTTTTCCTCCCTGGATTCGTAATTGATGAGTTTTTTTGGTAGGATTGCCAAGGATCCTCACTTGGAAAGACTTACCTTGTGTTGTACTCAAAGGGACATATGCTGATGACTGTCTCGTTGACAGAGTTACTCAGGTAAATGCTTCCGCTTTATCTTGCTCAAGCGACTTGTGTGCCGTCATAAGACCATGAACATACATAATTTTAGCACAGTTTACTAATCTGCGAACATACATCATGCATAATTTAAGAAGATTTTACCTTCTGAAAAACACTGTATGTCTCTCTGCTTTGTGAGGGGTGGCTGTTGCATGAACACCTGAGAACCTCCGACCAAAGGCTTCTTGTTCATTATGTTATTTTCACCATCTGCCTGTGTTTCTATATATCATCAAATGACCTACCTCGTTATGAATTAATTGTATTTGAAGAAATGATATGTTTGATTCATCTTCAGGAACGTGTGTAACACAGTGCTCACCTTGATGTAACATTGGTTGTTCATTTCAGGATCGACTAAATGTCAGGAGGGTGTGATTTCGATGCTAGCTAGTGAGTCAAACAAAACAATACTCAGCAGTTGGAATCTTCACTGCAGTTAGTATATACCATGCTCAAGGATAAGGATATGGCACCTCTCAAGGTTGAAGACGAGACATAGCTTGATAATGTATTGAGTCAAAGTTCATCCGAAAGGACTTACGGGCAGGCCTAATCTTATTTTAATGCAGTTTAAAATTGTAATTACTTTTGGTGGATCTCTTTTGGGATGGAACAGATTCTAAATCTCGTTTACTTTTTCAATTTGGTTCTCGTAATTAAACCGATTTTAGTTGATAGTTTTGTAATCGAACCGGTGACCACCGCTCCGGTTTGGGTTTATTTTAATAATAATAGTTTTGAATTATAAAGAAATAAAGAAAAGGGTTGGGTGAGTGTGAGAGTCTTTCATTTGAAGAAGAGAGAGCTTTTCTTATCTACCGCACAACTCCTCTAGCTTCTGCTCTTCTCTTCGCTTCTCCCGTCGTCACCATTCGATAACGGTAAGATTCAGCTTCTTTCTTCCTCCTCTGTATTCTTCACCGTTTGTTCTCTCTTCTTCGATTGGAATCATCCAGAAGATGTCATTTTCAAAGTATCCATGGTTGATTTTTTTTTCCTCCGCAGCACACAGCTCGTGTTTTAAAGAGAATTCAATCGTATTTCTCCATAAAGTTGTGTCCTTTCTATGGTTGATATGGTGAAAGTGAAGTTCTTTTTGTTTTGTATGGATTCTGTTCTCGGGTCAGAGTTTCATGAGATGAAATTGCATATATCTTATTAGGTGTTTGAAAAAGCTTGAATCTTTTATGTGTTGTCCCTTCGGTTTTGTTGTTGAAGAAACTGGACTTGTTGCTAAGGGTTATTTAAAAAAAAAAAACTTGTTTATGTGTGGCAGGGGAGTGTAATGGCTCTTATACAATTTGGAAGCTCATGTGTTGCTGCTGCTCAGTGGGGGATTCGTCGTCCTCATGTTGCCGTCAAAGCTTCTTTTTATCCAACCAGATTGGAATCTCACCAAGACAAGTAAGAGTCTTTAACTTTACCATGCCTTAATTTGTTGAGATTGCTTCTGACCATTGCATACGGAGGAGTATTGCTGTAAAGTTTGAAGTTTTACTGCTTTGTAGAGTTTTATGTATCTGAGAGGTTAATGGAGTTGTTTTTATTTTGATAACTTTTAGCAGTTGCATCAGCCAGATAAATTGTTTGGGAGCTTCACAGTCGAGTATGTTCTCACATGGCTCCTTGCCCTTCTTGTCACTTGTAACCGGACAGTCCCGTAATACACATTCTCGTAGAGGAGCTCGCTTCACCGTTAGAGCCGATACTGTATGTTAGCCTTCTCTTTCTTTCTTTTGATATTGAATTGTGATGATGATTCTCCTTATATAATTAGCACAGTGAAGTCATCTTGTTTTTTTTTGGCTAAATATTTGATTGTTTCCAATTTCCAGGATTTCTATTCTGTCCTTGGAGTCTCCAAAACTGCAACCAAAGCTGAGATTAAAAGCGGTATGTCATTCCTTTTCCTTTCCACTGGACTCCTCTAATCATCAAACTACAACAATGTTGTGTTAGCTGTCATCATTGATTCCATTTGAGCGTCATTTATTCAGCTTTTGAGTTGTGCTTTTTCAAAGTTTGACAAAGATAATTATTCTCTTCTCGACCTATTTTCAGCTTACCGGAAGCTCGCTAGGAGTTACCATCCGGACGTTAACAAGTAAGTGGAAAATTTTACCTAAAAGTTCATCATGTACGATAAAGTGTACGTATGAGTTATTACCTTCCTGCACTAAGATTGGTGTGTGTTTCTTTATTACAATATCTGCAGCTCTTTCGTTTAGTTCCCCTACATGAACTGTACATAGAACCACCAACCTTTAGAAAATAGACAACATAGTCGAAGAAGCTGAAGAACCCCTGAAATTATTTCTAAAGGTATATTAGTGCTCACCGTGTTGCTTATACTTTTGACTGCAGGGATGCTGGGGCAGAAGATAAATTCAAAGAAATAAGCAATGCATATGAGGTCAGTTCCATCTTCTTCTTTTGATGCTTCTAGCTCTTTTTTCCTGACTGTGCTGCTGTTACTTTGAAGAGCCAATAACATGTTTGATTTTGGTTGCAGATCTTATCAGATGATGAGAAAAGATCTCTATACGACAGATATGGCGAGGCAGGAGTTAAAGGCGCCGGAATGGGAGGCATGGGGGTATATATACTTCTTCTTTAAGACACTCTGATGATGAGAATGTGATATAAATATCGCTGACTCTGTCTTCTCTTACTTAACTTTGTAGGATTACAGTAACCCTTTTGATCTATTCGAGTCACTTTTCGAAGGAATGGGTGGGATGGGAGGTGGAATGGGTAGTAGAGGTGGTGCAAGGAGCAGAGCCATCGACGGCGAAGACGAGTACTACTCACTAATCTTGGACTTCAAAGAAGCTGTCTTCGGTATCGAGAAAGAGATAGAGATATCTCGGTTAGAGAGCTGCGGGACTTGCAATGGCTCAGGCGCTAAAGCCGGAACCAAACCGACCAAGTGCAAAACATGCGGTGGTCAAGGACAGGTGGTAGCGTCCACGAGGACACCCCTCGGTGTGTTCCAACAAGTCATGACTTGCTCTCCCTGTAACGGAACTGGAGAGGTTTCAAAACCATGCGGCGCTTGCTCAGGAGACGGACGCGTGAGGAGGACTAAAAGGATCAGTCTCAAAGTCCCCGCGGGTGTTGATTCAGGTAGCAGGTTGAGAGTGAGGGGAGAAGGGAATGCAGGAAAGAGAGGTGGATCAGCTGGTGATCTCTTTGCTGTCATTGACGTGATTCCGGATCCTATCTTGAAGCGTGATGATACGAATATACTCTACACGTGCAAGATATCGTACGTAGATGCGATACTGGGGACGACTTTGAAGGTTCCAACGGTTGATGGGACGGTGGATTTGAAAGTACCGGCGGGGACGCAGCCGAGCACGACGCTGGTGATGGCGAAAAAGGGAGTGCCGGTGTTGAACAAGAGTAAGATGAGAGGTGATCAGTTAGTGAGAGTGCAAGTGGAGATACCTAAGAGGTTGAGTAAAGAAGAGAAGAAACTTGTTGAGGAGCTTGCGGATATGAGCAAGAACAAGGTAGCTGCTAATAGCAAGAGATGAAAATGTGGTGGTGTTACTTTAGATTCATCATCCTCTCTGCTGGGAATCTTATTTATGTTTCTTCTAGTGATAAAGAAGAAGAAGAAAAACTTTATTAGGTGAGAGGAAAACTGAAGAAGCCTTTCTTTGGTTTTTTCCTCTGTAATTTTTGTTTTTTGGCTTTCTACTTTTAAAACATGCTTTTTATGGTGGATTGATCAGGGATCAGAATAGGTCTTGTGTTGTATTGTACTGCTATCTATATATTTTGAATCTTCTTTATTTTGATTGATGAGAAATTTATTGAACAAAAACAAAATGTACATTATGCAGAAGATCATACAAAAAAATGAAAAGGAGATGAATGTCTGTATTATTCTTGTGAGATACTTCCAAGTTTGATATATGATCCTACTACTTACCTCACACCTACTAAGATCAGGGTAAACAGCAATCACACTACTAATAAACAGCAATCACATGGAAGAAGAGAAAAGGATTAAGAGTTAATAACCTGCAGGCCAATAACACTGTCGTCCTCTATGACCAGACAGTCTTTCACTGAAACACCTAGCTTAGCTTCTGCAATCAAACATTATTTCAGAAATGTGAAACTTGGTTATTTCTTGTCATGTTATATAAAGTTTTATTTGCTTGGATTTATATATGTATATACTTCAGCAGCTGTTGTATATATATGGGAGGATCAGGTTCTTTCTTTCTCCTTAACATCATCTCCTGAAAAGCTAAATATACAAACAAATGAATTCAAACCTTAGACAAGTGTTTTGACATATAAAGACAACCGAGTAAGTAACTCGGAACAGAGGATTTAACGGTCTTTAACTAACTTTTCCACCATATGCCAAATGGATTGTGGTAAAAAAAAAATTTTGTTTGCTCATCAAACTGACACAAATCAAATGCTAGCACGATGATATAGTAAAAGTCTGCTAATATTCACATATTAAAAAACTACTGTAACTGTATATTAAGCCGTCCTCTATTAGTTGCCTAAGTTTTAGCATATTTTATGCCATATATGTCGAAGGAGACAATTTTCAAAGTAGGTGCTAGATTTCAAGAACTTTTTTTTTTGAATAAAAAATGTTGGTGTTACAAGATGTGCCAAATTTTCAAAAAGAGTGTGTGGTCCATGGATCCGTATCTTGTAAAGGATTCGGCGGTGTTAGGTGGTGATTACAACACATACTGCTCTTTACATATATTTCATATGCAACTTGCTGAGTGGGGGTTGATTTGGTTGGTGAAGGGCTATTCACGTCATTAACCACATTCTTCTCTGCTTTATTTTGGCAAGTGCTTAATTATTTTGTCATTATCTCAATTTTATGAGTTTGTGAATTCTTGATAAGCTACGTACAAAAGAGATATTATATTAATAATTAACGAATATATATTGAAATATTCGTTACAGTTCCAAAACTCACATTCTTCAACAAAAAAAATAAGTCAAAATTTACATGTAAAACGTGTTGTTGTAATTATGTTACGTGCGTAAAGCTGGAAAAATATCTCAGCTGCAGTCATAGTTACGTAAATACCCCTCGACGGCTTCGCATCTCACATTTTTATATTTGTAGATTTATTACAGATTTGCCTGCAAAACTCTGAAAAGTCATCAAACCAACCCTTTTCCGTACCATCTCACTATAAATACCTCTCCTTCCTCTGTTTCTTCTCTCTCCTCTCATCAACAGCCTCCACATTGTCATTCTCTCTCTCTCTCTCTAAAAAACAGAGAGAAATCAAATGGCTCTTTCCAACGCCTCCTCCTCTTCCTCTCTCTCCACCAGATCTCTCTACACCGGTCTCTCTCACCGTCGTCACAGCAACCGCCAATCCTCCATCCCTTTCCATCACGCCGTCACCAAGCCTAACTCCTCCGTCAACCTCGTCACGGCCCTCCACGCGGCGGATCCGTCCAGAAACGCCGCCGTTTCAGTCAAACAATCCGTCTCTCCTTGTTCTACATTGGAATGGACGCCGGAGAGCTGGAAACTGAAGAAAGCTCTGCAGCTTCCCGATTACCCTGACGCAAACGAGCTCGAGTCCGTCCTCAAGACCATCGAGGCTTTCCCTCCGATCGTTTTCGCCGGAGAAGCGAGGAACTTGGAAGAGAGGCTGGCGGATGCTGCCGTCGGTAAAGCTTTTCTTCTCCAGGGAGGGGACTGTGCAGAGAGTTTCAAGGAGTTCAATGCGACTAACATCAGAGACACCTTCAGAGTTCTGCTTCAGATGAGCATTGTTCTTACATTCGGTGGTCAAGTTCCGGTCATAAAGGTTTGATCTTTGTCTCTTCTTCTAATACTAATCAATATCGAACAGAGTGGTAAAGGTGAGAACTTTGTATAGGTTGGGAGAATGGCTGGTCAGTTTGCGAAGCCTAGATCTGATCCGTTCGAGGAGAAGGATGGTGTTAAGTTGCCTAGCTACAAGGGAGACAACATCAATGGCGACACTTTTGACGAGAAGTCCAGGATCCCTGATCCCAACAGGATGATTCGGGCTTACACGCAATCTGCAGCTACGTTGAACCTTCTTAGAGCCTTTGCCACGGGAGGTTACGCTGCTATTCAGAGAGTGACACAGTGGAACCTTGATTTTGTTGAGCAAAGCGAGCAAGCTGACAGGTACTGTTGAAACACAAGAACAGGTTCCTCTGTTTCAAACTCTGGCTAGGCGCTTATGGTGTTATCTTGTTTGTCTCTGTTGTATAGGTACCAGGAGCTAGCGAACAGGGTTGATGAGGCCTTGGGGTTCATGTCTGCGTGTGGACTTACCACGGATCATCCACTCATGACGACAACTGATTTCTACACGTCCCATGAGTGTTTGCTTCTGCCTTATGAACAATCTCTCACGAGGCTGGACTCAACTTCTGGTCTCTACTATGATTGCTCTGCGCACATGGTGTGGTGTGGAGAGCGTACCCGACAACTGGATGGTGCTCATGTCGAGTTTCTCAGGGGGATTGCTAATCCTCTTGGCATTAAGGTAACTAACACTTAACCTTAAGGGAGATTAGGTAGATTTTGAGTGTTTTGTGATAAAAGCAAAACAGAGTAGGACATGAAGTTTATGCTCTGTCTTCTGGCCTCTTACAATTGTCTTTTCTGTAGAGATAACTGTGTTTAAGTTGCAACTGAAGATTCCAGAGTTATTGGCTTGAATTTAGAGTGAAACTGAATGAATAACCATTGAATATTTGATGCAGGTGAGCAACAAGATGGATCCCAACGAGCTTGTAAAGCTTGTTGAAATCCTGAATCCTAACAACAAACCTGGAAGAATCACTGTGATTGTGAGAATGGGTGCGGAGAACATGAGAGTAAAGCTTCCTCACCTGATCAGAGCAGTGCGCAGGTCAGGCCAGATTGTGACATGGGTCTGCGATCCAATGCATGGAAACACCATCAAAGCACCTTGCGGTCTCAAAACACGAGCCTTCGACTCTATCCTGGTACACACTTCATAAGCTAAACCTTCCATCATCATAACATATATATATTTAGCTTGTGTGACTAAAACTTGCTGTCTTATTTTTTGAACAGGCTGAAGTGAGAGCCTTCCTTGATGTGCACGAGCAAGAAGGAAGCCACGCGGGAGGTATCCATCTAGAGATGACAGGACAGAACGTGACAGAGTGCATTGGAGGGTCCCGTACTGTGACCTACGACGACTTAAGCTCACGTTACCACACACACTGTGACCCAAGGCTAAACGCGTCTCAGTCTCTTGAACTGGCTTTCATTGTTGCGGAACGGCTGAGGAAGAGAAGAACCGCTAGTCAGCGTCTATCTTGAGTGCTGCTTTTTATTTATTTGTTCACGTATACTCCAAACACTATTTTCTCTTTTGTTTTTATGAGTTTGGTGTCTTTATGACTTGGTTAAAATGCCTCTTTAGGAGGAGTAGACCTGCTTGAACCCTTGTTCTGCTATGCCCAGACGATGTCATGTCTTTGTTCTTTTAAGTTGATGTTAAACTGTATGACTGCTACTGCAAGCTCCTCTTTACCGAGGATTGAACTCGTTCTGTTTTTGGATATTGAAAACTTAAGAAAAATTGACGTGTCTTACGAGTTCTACAAGAAGGCCCATTAGCTCAGTTGGTTAGAGCGTCGTGCTAATAACGCGAAGGTCGCAGGTTCGAAACCTGCATGGGCCATTTATTTTTATTCTTTTAGTTGTTAAACTGACAATGATAGCAGGAAGTTGGATTTAAAAGTTCATAAAGGCCCATTAGCTCCAGCTGATTCGAAACGGGGCCATATATATGTGATATATCTCCTTTTTTTTTTTGAACAACTGTGATATATCTCCAACTGTATATTTTTAATACAAAATTGACGACACGAGAACGGAAAAGAAAACAACAATCCGGCGCCGACGCATTCGGGACCCACCACCACTAATACATAAATTATCGTGTCCCGCTCACTTAATCCAAATCTCATCTCCTGTATGCTCCACTGCTCCTCACAACTTGCATCCTTCGCGCCTTGTTTTCCAACTTCGACTACACTGTATCCCACGTGTCACAATCGTAGCTCTTCTCACTCTCACTCACCGAAGACTCTCGCACAGTAGACCAAACGATTAAAAGTTTAAAACTCAAAATCAATCAACCACCAACTAGTTTAACAGCTAGAGAGAGAGAGAGAGAGAGACTTTGAAATAATTCGCCGCCCACGACGAATAAAATGGCTGGAGGAGGCGGATACGGCGGCGCGTCGGGAAAAGTGGATTACGTGTTCAAGGTCGTTCTGATCGGCGATTCAGCAGTTGGGAAATCACAGCTACTCGCTCGATTCGCAAGAGACGAGTTCAGCTTAGACTCCAAAGCCACCATCGGTGTCGAGTTTCAGACTCGTACGCTCCAAATCGAAGAGAAGAGCGTCAAGGCTCAGATCTGGGACACCGCCGGTCAAGAAAGGTAATACACACGCTTTCTTAGTAGTAGATCTCTGAGATAGATAGATTCAATCGCTGGATCTGTAACCGACTTGAGTTTGACTAGGAGCTGATGTGTTTAGAATAGACATTGTATGATTCTTTGGTGGATTTTGAAAGCAGATACAGAGCGGTTACGAGCGCATACTACAGAGGAGCAGTTGGTGCGATGCTTGTTTACGATATCACCAAACGTGAGACCTTTGACCACATCCCTCGTTGGCTTGAAGAGCTCAGAGCACATGCTGATAAGAACATTGTCATCATCCTCATTGGTAACAAGTCTGATCTCGAAGATCAGAGAGCGATTCCCACCGAAGACGCCAAAGAGTTTGCTGAGAAGGAAGGTCTTTTCTTCCTCGAGACGTCTGCTCTGAACGCAACCAATGTCGAGAACTCCTTCAACACTCTCATGACACAGATCTTCAACACGGTCAACAAGAAGAGTCTCTCATCTGCCGGTGAGTCAAATAACAACCCTGGTTCGTTGGCTGGTAGGAAGATTGTTATCCCAGGTCCTGGACAGGAGGTTCCCGCTAAGACCAGTACGTGTTGTAGTGCTGCTTGATCTACAAAGCAAAATTCATTTGTCACGTCCCCCTTTGAACTATGGTGATAGAGAATGCTTACTTACTTTCATTTGTATATTCTTTTGGAATCTGCTGGCTTGTGTTGCTTGCTTGCTTGGTTCATTAAACAATGGTGCAATTAGACACCGATAGAGAGAGTGTTATTTGGAACAAATAGCTTTTGATTTTTAAATGTTAAACAGCATTTTTCAGTTTATTGTCACTAATTAGCTTCAAGCTGGCCTCCATTGATATTACAGCTACATGATTAGCCGAGTCCAACGCTTTGTTCTCTGGTATTCCTTCTCTGATTTATTTCCTCCTGAAGATCTGCAAGAAACTTAATGATCTTGTGAATTCTATTAAAGAGGTTAACGCACCTGAAAAGATCTTAAGTTCACCTGGTAAAGTTGAAACTTTGTGAAGCACTGCAATGAAGAATCCCTCAGTGTTCTGGTCATGAGGCACTATCCTCACACAGCGTTCAAGCGGAAGATCACAGACTTCCTCAGCTGGTTCGTCAGAAGCCATTTCTCCAGAGATGCTTTCGCCACCTGTTGGTGAGTCTTTGTCGCTTTTACCAAAAGGAGACATGCTTCTTAGAACTCCGTCTCTCTGCAGTTTTGGAAACATCTTTGTAAGATCTATACCAGCCACCTCTATCATGCATCTGAATCCACATATTACAAGAATTTGTAAACACTTATGTTGCTTATAATTACTGTTTTTCTTTGCTTCGAAGAACACATAGACACATTACGTTTACCTTCCATTTCTTAAGACCTGGTCTTCGGATAAGTTCAGGAATCAATCAGCATCTAGAAGAATCAGGTTTATGGAGAAAGAAAGATGAAACTAATAAATTACTTCAGCAACAACAGCTTCATCTTCAATTGGGTTCATTGAGCATGTTGAGTATACCATTCTCCCACCAACTTTTAGCAGAGACCAACCTGAAACCAGAGAATGCTCATATAAGTCAAAACATAAGATTCTGCAAGTCAGTTCATCTATGATATATGCTTACCTCTCATGGTAATCACAACTTGTAGACTATAAAGAACATAAAAGTTAAAGTCTATGAAAAGAATTTCAGTTATTTTAAAATCAATAAATTTTAGAAATCCACGAAATATATATAAATCACTCTCTCCCAACAATAATCTCACGCAAATAAACTAAATGCTACATGAGCCTGAATGGACTTCTCTAATGATAGTATTGGGTGGACTCAGCATTTTTTTAACAATAATTTTATTTAAATAAAATGTAAAGATAAGAGTATATCAAAAAATAGAATTACAATTAAACCATCTTCTTTCTCCTAATGTAACACCATCTGCATTTGGCTATCATCTTTTCGATGAGATTCCAAATTCTTCTTCGTAGATTTCTTTGTCGTATAACATTGACCAGATTTTAAATAAGAGCTTTGATGTTCTTTTAGAAGAAATCTAATTTATTGGTTTTCCTCATAAGAAATAGTAAATGAAACTGTCAATTTTCAATGATTCTAAAAATATCATCATACAACAAAAAAATTGCATCTCCAGTAAAGAACCACCAATAAATATCTTGAATTATAATCTTCAAAAACGTTAAATACCTTGTGGTTGCATCACCATGGACAATTCCCAATGAGATTGTCTATCATCTTGGAACTCTCAGTCTCGAGTACACATTTTCCATTGTGGTTTCCATAGTAATTGTTTCCAGAGCAAAGCGATTAAGATAAGTTCATTACCACTTGAATCTGAATTCAACACAAATATGATTTTTGTGTTGTCATCGATCATGACCGCAGAGTACAATCAGATATTGCAACAACAAATTGGGAGAAGTGATTGACATCTAATTTGGTGTAAATAAAATTCTTCACTATTAAAGAGAAGAGAAAAATACAGAGGAATAGTTTTGATCTGGGATCGTAAGATACCATCATGGGAATGCACAATTTTTGATCTTTAAATGGGGAAAAGATAATTGCTTAGGGTTGGAAAGTGGGTATAAGGGCGTACTCCAAAATTTGCCATCCCGTTTTCTGTTTACATAACAGTAATAAAACAAAATAACATGATTATAGAAATCTATGATAATCTATAAAAAAAATATGGATTCTATAAATAATGGTGCAATTAGACACCGATAGAGAGTGTATTGGAAACAAATAGCCTTTGATTTTGAAATATTAAACAGCATTCTTCAGTTTACTGTTAGTCTTTGATTCAAAGAACACATAGACACATTACGTTTACCTTCCATTAAGACCTGGTCTTCGGATAAGTTCAGGAAAGCTTATCTGAGATATATACAAGCTCAACATAGCATCCACATCTCCTCAGAATCTGGATAGTATAATTAATCAGCATCCAGAAGAATCAGGTTTATGGACATGTTAAAAAAAAAAAGAATCAGGTTTATGGAGAAAGAAGAATGAAACTAATAAATTACTTCAGCAACAACAGCTTCATCTTCAATTAGGTTCATTGAGCAGGTTGTGAGTATACCATTCTCCCACCAACTTCTAGCATAAGACAAACCTGAAACCAGAGAATGCAGATATATAAGTCAAAACATAAGATTCTGCAAGTCAGTTCATCTATGATATATGCTTACCTCTCAAGGCAATCATAACTTGTAGGCTATAAAGAACATCAATGTTAAGTCTGTGAAAAAAAAAAATTCAGTTATTTTTAAATTTTGAAATTTTAGAAATCAACGAAATATATATAAATAAATCACTCTCCCAGCAATAAGCTCATGTAAATATACAAAAATGCTACATGAACATGAATGGAGTAGACTTCTCTCATAATAGAATTGGGTGGACTCAGCATTTTTATTCAAATGGTATGAAAAAATTGGAATTTGGAGATTTTCTTTTATTTTATTTTTATTTTATAAATAAAAGGAACGGCTGAGATGTGTGTGAATTCTCAAAGGAAACTCGTTTAGGATTTATATCGATCTAGGGATCTATGAAGCTGATACGATGGGTTTAATGGTTTGGGCTTTATTAGTTAATGGGTTCAGTGTTAGTTAAATAAGCCCTTTATGAGATCATCAATCAAAACAATCCCTAATCTCAAACGAACGGCTGAGATGTGTCTTGAATTCTCAAAAGGAAACACTCCTTTGTAGGGGTGGGCAAAAAACCCAAACCAAACCGCACCGAACCAACCCAACCGAAGTTAAACCGATCCAAACCAAACCGTTTTCTTTACATAACCCAATTGGTTCATGTCTTACTCAACCCGAATGGTTTGGTTTGGTTTGGGTTTAAACCGAACAAAACTGAACCAAACCGATAACCCAATATATTTTTTATATATATATATATTAACATATTGTAAATTTTAGTTAAAGTTTCGTTTTCCATTTTTTCTTAACTTCCGTATATTTTTTAAGAAATCCAGATATGATTCAAATAATACTATTACATATGTTTCGCTAATCCTAATACCTAAAGATTGTACTAAAAATAAAACCTAAAAACTATAAGCATCTAAATCGTAGTCGTCTCGTCTCGTTCATCTTCTCCAATTTCCGTTGTCTAAAGGTAAAATTATGTAACAAAGTTATTATAGGATCAATAAAAATAAAAAGATAGATTGGGTTTTTGATTTTTGTTTGGCTTTTAGTGAAGATTTGTTTTCAGTTGGATCATATTTGGTATTTTTATTTTTTGGATACATTGTTTTTGACTTTTAGTAATTGATTTTTTAGCTATCAAAGTTTATAACTTTATATTCTCACTCTATCTTTTATAAGTTGATTATTTTTTAATAAAACTGATGCCATCATATTTTATAATCAACCCGAACCACACCGCACCAAACTAAACCATAATAAAGTAAACCAAACTAACTCAAAACCAAACCGAACTAAATCAAAACCAAACCGAACCAAACTAAACCCAAACCAAACCCAAACCAAAGCTATTTTGGTTTTAATTGGATTGAGTTTCATAAAACCCAAATTAACCAAACCAAACCGAACCCAAACTGAACCCGAAACTAAACCGATATGCCCACCCCTACTCCTTTGGGCTTTATATCGATCTAGTAGCTCTCTATTAAATCTGAGTGGTCGAATCAAGGGTTTCGTCGATGATGATGAAAGGCAAGGAAGATGAGAAGGAGAGCCGAAGTATCTTGGAACCGATCCCTCTTGATGTGAAGAAGAAGAAGAAGATGGATACAGTGACTGTAGTGACCCATCACCAACAAAAACAAGTCTTTTGCGAAGGAGACGAGTCAACAAGGGACAAGAAGAGGCTACATGTCCTCCTCCCTTACGATATGGAGGTGGAGACACTGATTAGATTGCCTGGAAAGTCGCTTGTGAAGTTCCTATGCGTGTCCAAGACTTGGTATTCCCTTATCCGAAGCCAAAGATTCGTGGCTTCTTACTACGCAGCGAAGCCATCCCGTTTTATAGCCGCTTTCACCAACGGTGTATGTGAGGATCCCAAGCGTCTCTTCATCTTGTCGGGAGAGGAGGAGGAGGAAACTTGGTTGTCTTCTTCTTCTTCTTTGGTTGCCAATCTAGAGATGACAATACCTTCAGTGACGTTGGATCACGGCGGCTACAAGTATTCTTCCGTCCATGGCTTTTTGGCTTGTAATGATGGCTTAACGTTCATTATATGCAACCCTAGCACCGGGCAAGTCATTATCTTTCCCTGCAAGTCACAGCGCACATCCTTGGGATACGATCCTGTTGATGATCAATTCAAAGCGTTGACCCTGTTGACATCTATCTATGATCATATGCATAACCCTAGTATCATGTGTATGCACGAGGTTATAAGACTAGGAAGAGGAAGAGGAGGACGAGTACTAGTATCTCGTAGACCAGTTACCTCCCCGTATTATCGCCCTATGACTCTCGGACTATGCATCAATGGTTTCATGTATTATGGTGCTTCTGTTCCACTTCCAAATCAAACAGAAGAGACTCCTGTCTTTGTGTGCTTTGATGTAAGATATGAGCGGATACTAAGTTTTATCACAACGCCCAAGGATGTCCTGGTTGGGAAGGGCTTTACATCATTGATAGAATATAAAGGGAAGCCAGCTGTCGTCGTACCATTCCGTTTGGGATGTGGTTCTTCTTTCGACCGTTTTAATCTTTGGATACTGGAGGATGTGACCAAACATGAGTGGTCCAAACAAACATTTCAGCTTCCCTTGTCTCTTCCCTTCACTCTTGGGATGGGTCAGCGTATGATTTCCCAAGGAACTAACAAGGCTGATGAAATCATTTTCTCCCCAGCAACTCTCCCAGGCCGTGCCCAGCCCTTCTATGTTTTCTACTTCAACCCACACACGAAAACCACGAGGAGAGTCAGGATCCACGGAGTCGCTGATACTGAAGAGTTCTGGAGCCGTTATGGACTCACAGGCATATGCTGCGCCTCTTTCTCACCCCAACACAATGATAGTATTGCTATTTTATAAAATGTGTGTGTTTTATGATGTGTAATAGCTTTTGACAAACAAAACTAAACTCTGGTGATTTTCTTTTTTTTTTCTGTTTTTTTTCCTCAAATATTTATGCACCAAACTTGTTTTTGTTATCTTTAGCGACTCGCATTTGTTTCTTTTTCCCTTCTTTATTTTGTGTTTATTCTTGTTTCACACCTCGGTACTTATATTTGTATATACACACTTGCGTATTATGTAATATATATATGCTGTGATTGCTGGCATTGTATCTGGCTTCTCAACTTCCATTATCACAGTGTTCAGTGTACTATGAATAATCAAAGCGTCAAATTCGCTGATGCCCCTGTGCTTATTCGATACACTGATCAGACAAAAATTGGAAACTTAATCTTTGGTTGCAGGTATGTTTCAATTTACCATTTTTAAAACCCCTTTACCCGAACATTTCAGGATCCCCGTTTGACTTTCTTAGCTCTTAATGTTTCATAGATGTTTTTGCGGAAGTTATGGATATTACTACTGCTTAAAGTGAAGAAACACAGAGCAGCGAACGTACTATGACCAACATACTCATTCACCGGTCTTACCCACTTATTCTTTTAATGTGGTGAGCTCTTTAAAAATATTATGTTGGCGTTAAATGATATGAGTTTGCATCCCTATCTTCCCATACCCAGGGACATCACTGTCTGTCTGAGTATATTTGACGGCTTAGCTATGCAGCTTAATGAGAAAATGGTTAGAACCGGTGTCAGTGTGGAGCTTCAGGTTCTAGCAACAAACATAAACCTAAAAATGGTTGGAGGTTTTGTTGTAGAAACAAAGTGTCATGTGTTCAATTTTCCAGACATTAACATATATGTATACTAACAACCACTTCTTAACAGGTCGCACGTTCCTTAACGCTACCTCAGGAACCCATTTTTACTTTGACTATGGGGAGCACTGCTGGCGACGGTAACCAGAAAGTGTTAGGTTCTATGCATCAGCTTTGTGTGAGTCATATTTTAAGCTAAAACTTTTCAGTACTGCTACACTGTGTTTCTCGCAGGTTCTAAGAAGTGATAAAGGTTCCTACTCAACTGCTCTCAATTATGACGGTGTGAAGAAGATTGACTCAGTGCCACTATCTGAGCTGAATTCTATTGACCGTAGTTCACCACTCAAGGTTAGACTCCATCTTAACACGCTCATGTTGTATTAAATCTGCTGAGTTCCTATGTACCGGGGAAGTTGCCAGCATTGAAACAGCAAATGGGTGGTGCTATGTCTCATGCTCCAAGTTCTCTTGAAAACTTCAACCGGGGTTCTCATACTTCACGTGTGCGGCCTACCATGATGAAAATGCGGGTGAAGTTGTAAGGTAAGCGAAGCTGCGCTATTTTACATTATCCCTTTGCAAATAGTTCTAATACAACTCTCGTTACCTTCACAGCTAACAAATGGTCTCTGATTTTCACTACTAGGTACCAGGTTGAGATGTTAGTTACTGACACTCTGCCATGTTCGTAGCTTTTGACAGTGAGATGAACAAGTTGACCAGTGGTCCTGCTGCAGTAGTTTCAGCGTCCATGGTAACATAGCTGAAACCTAAAGTGCTGAGTTATTTTTGCTTAATTTAACACCTCCTTCCCTGAAATATAACGTTTTCATCATACAGGGTCTTACCAGGGCAAGACCCACAGACCAACCCCTTCCACAATGCTTGATAGATATTGTGGGGAGGATCTTTACATTCCATCTTAAGCTTTCACATTAAAGGATCCATAAACGCATATTTGATCGTAAGTCGTAACCAACATTCCCTCCCCCCCTCCCTTTCTAATTTTGCTTCTCCAGGTTTGCTCTCCCACTTTAAATAACTTTCTTACTCATCCTTACATGTCTAATTGCTCTAGACTCTAACACCTCGACATGGTGTTTATGACAATCTCATGATGCAGGAGTTGTGAAAACATGTCTCTCTGGTGTTCTTGTTAACAGCCCATAGCTGAGTAACAACGACATTATTTTAGGCCATTGTGGAGAGGTTCCTCAACTGAATGATCTCCTGGTTAAGACTGACCTACCTTCTAAGGAGTCTCAAGCTGATGAAGATGGACGCCCGACAAAGAAGGCATGCATGGTTAAACTTGCTAGCTGAAGTGTACATGTCACTGTTGTCGACGTCAGACGCATCTCTGCTATCCAGTTCTTAAATTTCGTTTACAAATGTCACCCTTGAGTGCATTGTTCTGTTTTAAAAGATGATTTTGTTTGTTTAAAATTTACGTACCCAGCAAGTAATCTTTGCGTATATACTTTTAAAAATGTTTCCAGAATGGAATATATGCTTATGGGCTTACAAATATTTTTTTTTTATTTGCCATTCTTTTATCTTATCATTCTTATTTTTATAGTTCTACTACACAGATTATAAAGCTCAAAAACTAAATCAATACTATTAAAAAAGGATAGAGTCCTAAAACAGCATTCTTCAGATTATGTCACTGCTCAGCTTTGGTCTCCATTGATATTACAACTACAAATGCCAGTCCAACACTTTCATAGAAAGAAACACATGAATATAACAGTCTTGAGTTTGTCTGTAAAAGCTTTAAGCTGTCTCCATATTGCTATTACTGCGACCTTTTCTTTCTGTTTCTTACCTTTCATCAGCAAGCAAGTTTCTGGATAAGTTGGTCGCAGTCCACTGTCGTTACCATAACGGTTAAACTCGCTTTTCCCTTCCAGCATCCAATGGCTATTGTTGATGAATTCACTTTGACTGCTTCACACTCGAGCTTCTGAGTACCTGTAAGAACCAAGAACCCGTTACAGACATATACAACACGACTAGAAAGAAAAAAAAAACAAAAGTATCTTCTTATCATCGATGAAACACACTTACAATCAACAAGAATAACAACGCAATATCCCTCGGCTACTTCTGCTGCTTTCTGGCCAAACTGTGGATGGACAAAATCTGTGAACTTGATCGATTTGTGTTGCAGGAGATTCTTGAAATCTACCATTGTTGCGTAGAGTAACTGCTTGGTCATGTACGGAAGGATCACAGGCAATCCCTCTGATGTTATGCGGAATGAGCAAGAGCCAGCTTCACATTCTCTTGCTGATTGTTTCTCCTGCGTTTTTGATCAGTTAAAACTTAGCAAGACTCATACTTCTTAGATTTGGTATTAGCCCAAGAGCAATATAAAATAAATTGTGGTGCTTACAAACATCTTGAGGCCAACAGATGCGACCTTAATCTTCTGCCCAACCGCAAGGTTAAGCTCAAGAACATCCTTAACCGATCTTGAAACATAGTAAATCCTCTTCACGTTGCCTTTGCTGGTCGTGTCGCTGTTTCTAGTCACGAGATGGGCGTTTAGAGGAAAAGACTCATCATTGATGCCGTAAAATCTCTTGATCCCGTTAATCACTGTTTCATCTCTCAAGAAAACAACAGGGTCAAGGCCTTTCCACTTCCCTTTTTGCACTGGTGGTACTACTTCTTTAGCCATTTCTACAGTGCCTTCTTCGCTGGTGCTTTCCTTCTCAAGCTTCAAGCCATTAACTAACGCTGCTTCTTCTACAATTATTTCCTCTGTAGTATCTTCAGGCTGAGTAACCACAGTATCAGAGACTTTTTCATACGAAGATTTCTCATATGAGTTTCTGGCTCTAGCAGTCATATTCCTTCTTTGATTTAGTTTCTCCGGAAAATCTGCAAGAAACTTAATGATCTTGTGAATTCAATTAAAGAGGTTAATGCACTCTGAAAAGATCTTAAGTTCACCTGGTAAAGATGAAACTTTGTGAAGCACTGCAATGAAGAATCCCCCAGTGTTCTGATCATGAGGCACTATCCTCACACAGCGTTCAAGGGGAAGATCACAGACTTCTTCCTCAGCTGGTTCATCAGAAGCCATTTCTCCAGAGCTACTTCCGCCCCCTGTTGCCGAGTCTTTATCGCTTTTACCAGAAGGAAACATGCTTCTTAGAACTCCGTCTCTCTGCAGTTTTGGAACATCTTTGTAAGATCTATACCAGCCCCCTCTATCATGCACCTGAATCCACACATATGCAAGCACGAGTGAACACTTATGTTGCTTATAATTATGTTTGTCTTTGCTTCAAAGAACACATAGACACTACGTTTACCTTCCATTTCTTAAGACCTGGTCTTCGGATAAGTTCAGGAAGCTTATCTGAGACATGTACAAGCTCAACAGAGCATTCACATCTCCTCAGAATCTGAAAAATATAATCAATCAGGCATCCACAAGAAAAGGCTTATGGAGAAAGAAGAAAGAAACTAATAAA
This sequence comes from Brassica nigra, assembly GCA_016432835.1. Classification (NCBI taxonomy): domain Eukaryota; kingdom Viridiplantae; phylum Streptophyta; class Magnoliopsida; order Brassicales; family Brassicaceae; genus Brassica; species Brassica nigra. The sequence continues at coordinate 629,286 of CM028242.1, forward strand.
TTACTTCAGCAACAACAGCTTCATTTTCAATTGGGTTCATTGAGCAGGTTGAGTATACCATTCTCCCACCAACTTTTAGCAGAGACAAACCTGAAACCAGAGAAGGCAGATGTGAGTCAAAACATAAAATTCTGCAAGTGAGGTCATCTATAATTATAATATAAGCTTACCTCTCATGGCAATCACAACTTGTAGGCTATGAAGTCCATTTCCAGATCCAGAATTCCTGTGCAGAAATATAAAATAACAGTAAGAATCTCGAAGCAAGTGGAATAAGAAAACAATGTCAATTTGGAAGATTATAGATTTGGAAACCATCTTCGCCAAATGTCTGGAGCCTTGCGCAGAGTACCATCACCACTACAGGGTACATCGCATAAGACACGATCAAAGAGAAGCTGATCAATGGGATGATGGTACTTCTCAGAAGCTACAGACAATGCTCTCTTCGAGTTGCAGTTTGGGAAATGCTGACCTTCATTGTTAGTGACTATCAAGTTGGTCGTACATGTTCTTTTCGTTTGGTGAATAAGGAGGTTAGATCTTTTATAATCAACATCATTCGCCACCACCTGATTCAACCGAGACAGACAATTAGGAAAAATTAAGAAAATGATGTATCAACCATTACCAAAAAATGAGTATTACAAACCATTCCATTAGGTAGAGATCCTGGTTCTGCTGACTCATGTATTATTTCAAGTAGCTGAAATGTCTTGGAACCAGGTGCAGCACACACTGTTCAGAAAGAAAAAAAAGAAGAGGAAGACAAGTGAATCAGTTAAGTCCTGTATCTGTCTCAAGTAATGTCTAGTTGATGAAAACAACTCACTGTCAAGGACAAAATGATGTGGATGTACATCAAGGAAGAGAGGAGGTACCTGCGCAATCACAAAAATCTATAAAAATTGTACCCATGAGATATGCGATTAAAAAGTGTGTTACACTAGTAGAGCATTAATGAGCATACCATGCTAACAGCTTCTTGCCTGGTCATGTTCCCAACTTCAGTTTCTAGCTTTAAAAACTCGTGAAACCTGAATCATGAACTAACACGAGTAAGCCAAAGGAAAGGAAGATTTGTTTTGAAGCAACAGGCATGAAAAAAAAAAAAAAAAGACAAGCCACCTTTCAAGAGTCTGGTTTTTTCTAATCTCCTTGCGAGAAAAATTAGAATGCCAAGCAAGATTCTTAGGGTACCAAGGCAAGGGCTTGATAGCCTCCAATTCACCACTCTCTACAGCCTAATAATTTAAGAACATTTGTTTGAGAAGACAAAAAAAAAAAAAACAAATTCCTTTATTTTTGTGTAGATTTAACAAAGACTTTATATAGATTTTACCTCAGCCTGAAGAGATTTCACGAAATCATTCTCCAATATCGACAGAATCTCGTCGCAAAACTGGCCACTAAGAAGGAAGCAAATGTTAGTCAAAAATCAAAAGCTTTTAAAGTAATAATAATGCTTCAAAAAAGGGTTTTTGAGTTTGGTGGTTACTTGGAGTTAACTCTGAAAGCAGCAGGCAATGGCTTTCGGAGAATCTCAATGAATGAATCCCACTCCTCTGCTTTCACTATCCTTTGCTCCTACACACCACCACAAGACAACTACTGATTCATGTAAGCAGAGATCCCATGTAAGAGGAGGGAGAGGCATTGATTCTTTATTACCTTGTAATACTCCTCGAAATCCAGATTCGACCAAATGCGATTTTGGATGCTGAAAGCATCGGATTTGAGGGGTTTTGGAACGTTTTCTCTACTGTCTTCCGATTGATTCCTATGAGAACGACCTCTGTGTCGTCTTCCTCCTCTTCCCATCGTTGTCGCCGAGTTTCTGTGTTTAACCGGCGGCGTCGTCCACAAAGATGGTTTTAGGGTTTAACAGATTTTTGCCTTCTATTTTATTTTTTAAACGACAGTTAAATGGTCGTTAACGCGCGCATGGTTTGTATTTGATTCATTTTTTTTATTTATTTACCATCTACACTATTATTTTAGTAAAAGGTAAATTTACTGATTTGTCATATTCTCCATAGTTTTAGCTGATTTTGATTATTTATCATTGTTTTTATTTGTCATACTCTCCATAATTTTAGGTTTTGTCATATTTTATGCTCAATATTTAATTTTAACCAATATTAATAATTTTAGTAATTTAACTGATAATCTATAATTATCTTGAGAATAATTAAAAAAAATTAAGGATAATATCATAGTTAAATTTATTTTAAATTTATTTTAGTAATATTAAAATATTACATATATGTTTATGTTATATTTAGTTTTGTAATATTAAACTGAATCTATTTTAATATATATATCACATAAGATAGAATCAATCATCTATTTTTTAAGATAAATTTCTTAAAACAATTAAAATTAGTTATTATGATAATTTTTGTAAAAAGTTGGCAAATAAATTCAAAAATATTTATTATATTATTCACGAAGTAGTTTTTCTGCTTTCAAGTTAAAGTTAAAACGTTTAAAGTTTTAATTATCCATAATAAATAATTAGATTAAATTTGTTAATATATAATTATCTATAAATTAAAAACAAATTTGATTAATTTAATAACCATCATTATCTAAAAAATTATATATTATGTTATACAAAATATTATACATCATAATGTTTTTAAAATAAATATAAATCCTATATATATATATGTATATATATATATATATATTTATGTAAATATGAATGTTTCAAGTTTGTTTTACATAGTGAAAGATATTTTATCAAAATAAAAAAATTATCGTATATAAAAATAATATTTATTTAATTATTTAATATTTTAAAAGCATGAAAATAATTTATTCTAACGGTTTTGAATTAATAATATATCTATTTATTATTTTTTATAAAATTATTAATCATGCAAGTGCGGGCAAAACACCAAGTACAAAGTAAATAAATATACATGAATTAAACAACTTTATTTTACTCTGATTAGTGGTTAATTATGTCCACTTATTAATCATACATATATACTTCATGCAATACGAAATCATAGGATATTATTCTCAAGCTACACACATAAAATATGAACATACGCACACATGCAAGATGGATATGAAATCATAGGGCACATACAAAATCACCATTTTTCTCATCGTCATCATCATCATCATCGACCTCATCATCAATGTCATCAAGATCAATCATGCTTCCATCTATTAATCCTAGTCCACCATTAGGATCATTCTTACCATTCACATCTTTTCTCGCTTCTTCTATTATCTTCACTATTTCTTCAACACTCTGTCTACACTTCTCTTCTTCTTCGTCTTCTTCCACTATGTTCTTATCTGAGAGAACCGGTTCTGGATTCTTCAAGAACCACGAGTGTTCTTCGATTTCCGGTACAGTTATTCTCTATCGTGGATTCAAATTAGAAATACGGTATCAGCATTCTCATTAATTTACTCCATATTGGTTTGGTTTATCTATATGTATATAGGAAGTAGGAACAATTGTTAAACCAAACTGAAAGTCTGAACCGGGATGTTTTACACTACCGGTTTAGGTTTCATTCATTACCTTATCAGGGTCAGCCACGAAGATGCGAGATAAGAGATGCTTGCATTCCGGGGAAATCCTGACGTAGTCCGGTATGGTGTAATGTACACTTAATATCCTCTGTAAAAGTATATATTATTTTCTTCTTCTTTTTTTTTATATAAGAACAATATCATATAAAGTAACTCTAGTGGAATAAACGTTTGGTTAGAATTATAATTTTAAAAGTACCTGAATGGTTTTTCTAATGTTTCTTGGATCGTCTGGATCTTCGAAGGGATAAGCACCAACTAACATTACATATAATGTTACCCCACACGACCATACATCTGCAATCTATATGTTAAAAGTAATATTATATATGGATTAAATGATTTTTATATAGACAAGTTGACGTTGTTAATTTATTCAATATGATAAGTTACTTAATACTGTAGTTTGGTACGAACCTTCCCGTTATATTCTTTTCGTGACAGGACCTCCGGAGCAACGTAAGCCGGAGTTCCCACGGTGGATTTTGGCTGAGAGTGTAGAACTGATGACTGCATGCATTTATAATATTAAAAATTTATTTTCAGTAATACCTTTTGATATGTTATGATAGATGAATATGAGCTAAATTATGTGTAATAATACCTTGGAATATCCGAAATCGCATATTTTGAGCTGCGACGAGGGGCTCCCATCTAAGAGTGTATTCTCGAGCTTAAGGTCTCTGTGACATATTTGCTGCAATAATAATAAAATTATGCTATGTAAAGCTTCCATTATATTGCATGAACATGTAAATATTATATAACATGAATATCATGTACCTTTATAGCGTTTCATATAAGAATAAATGTAGTAATACGTTTTCTCAAAAAAAAAAAACATATAAATGTAGTAATACGTACCATAGCGTGACAATAGCTAACTCCCGAGATAAGTTGTTTGAAATAGTACCTTGCCTATAAAATAATAAACAAAGACTAATCAATATAATTAATTAGCCATGAGATCACTTTTGAATTATGGTTAGTGATAAATTAAGTAATACTTCATCTTCGCTGAATCTACCGGCACTGCAAATTCTTTCAAAAAGTTCACCACCTGCTGCATACTCCATTACTATGGCAAGATGTGTTGGTGTTACAAAAACCTGCAAAATTAATAGACCCCAAAAAAATACAACACATTTTATATTATTTTGATTTTCCTCTAGCTGGAAGCCGACCTACATATTTCTTCTATTATTATATAATCTTGAATTTTAAAATAAGAATTTTCAACGCCATGACTAATTTATGCATACGCTGGCATATGAAACTCGAATGCTGGACTGTTGGAGAATAAGACATATTTATTTATAAAAAGCAATTTAATACAAAAATTCTCTAAGAAGAAGAGGTCCAAAGTCCAACCATATGGAATGCTACACATAATTTACATGACCAGCTAGCTATCTAGATTTTATTTTAACGCTGGATTGAAATCCAGATGATGTTAAATAACCATATTCTAGAACACTAATTAAATCACCCAACATATCTACAAATTTTACTAAATAAATGAAACCACCAATGGATTACTAAGTCTATTGTTATCAACATATTTGGCTTAAGTTATTTTGTTTTCTGGTTTATGAGTTTTCTTGAAAACGCTGGATTATAGACCAGAACAGGCTTTGAAGATACCTCTTTGAATCTGATGATATTAGGATGCTTCAAGTCCCTATGATTTATGATCTCTCTCTGTACATGTTCATCAATCTGTACAAAACCAACCCTTCAATCCATTTACTGATCAAATAAACTAAGAAAATGGTTCATGAAAAAGAGTTTAAAGACAGATTCATTTACACATAAATCTTGTGTAACTAAAAAAGAAACGAGTATTTTAGGGAAGGGAAAACCAAATACCTTAAGGCCTCTTTCGATGTACTTAACGGCGTAAAACTTTCCGTTGGTTTTCTCTCTGACAAGCTTTGCAACTCCAAAGTTGCCGGAGCCAAGATCTCTCAGTATGTCGTACCTTTCCATCGATGATCGGATCAAAGAACTTGTTGGTTTGGTTACTCTCTTTATTATTCGTTGAAGGTTATTAAAGTGAAGATACAGGAGAATACGGCTTTTGTTTTGGTTCAGTTACATATAGGTAGCATATTTATTTATATACACATCAACTCGTAAGAACCGATACATACAGTCAGCACCAACGCGGACGTGCTTTTCTCGTCATAGGCCCCTGTGATTTTTGGGCCGTCAAATTTTGTCAAACTAGGCCCATCTGACACGTGCTTCTCTTCAAGAACATGAGCAATAGAGACAGCAGGGACAAGGTGGTGACTAGCGAGCCGTTCAGTTAAGGTCTCTTTTCATGGCTATTTAAGTGTTCGTACGTTCTTCTTAAAGATGAATATACCTTTTATTCGTCAACAAAGAATACGCGTTTTTAAGAAAAGTAATTATAAGAAACATTTAAATATCATCTTATGCTATCATTAATCATTATCATCCCGGGGCTTGAAAAGTTGACACCTAAAACCTAATTGAGTGATTGCGATTATCCATTTTTAGTATATATTCTCTCTTAATAAAAGAAATACTCCGCCAAACTTACTTGTTATATGTTTTCAAATAGATAAACACTAATTTCCCTTAGCTCTGACAATGATGGCATACATTTTAGATTCGTGATCCTTTTTCCGCGAGCCAATAAAACATCAACAAACTCATATAGATATTATTATAAATAAATAAATGAACTTATCTAATTAGACTAAGCCGGTTTAACAGGTCAACGGCTGAATTATACTAACGTGCGTTGATTGTAGTTACATTCTGAATGCTCACCCATATATATACAGCAACACATAATCGTGATAGCTACATAAGTATTTCTAACATGATATTCTAAAAGAGAAAAAATATTTCAAGCGAAGTGAATAAATATTTCAAGTAATTATTTAAAAGAATGGTAAACCCTAAATCTCTTCGTGATTTTCTCTCAAAATAAACTAATATCCAATACTTATGTTGTTCTCAGCGTAATCCTTTCTTGCTTAAGCGTCTTTCATTTTTCAAATGAAGCCTAACTTTTAAAATAATCGAAAATATCCGCTTATAGCCACCCTCTCGACCGAACAGCTTGGCAAATCCTAACAGTGATCTCTTGTGATATGACTAAAGAAATATATGCATAATCATGTTATATATACCTATATCCTTTTTTCCCCTTAAGATATCTTAGTTTAGTAATATCATGATACATGATGTATTGTAATTTTATTAGCTGCATCTTTCTTCACACGTACGTAATATACATTTTAGTCAGATATCACAAACTTATGGAAGACAGACAGATTACCACAGGTCAGTGCCTTTTGATAAAGGTAACATCATAATTACTAAACCAAAAACTATTGGGGTAAGTGGACAAAAACACATAGCAGAAAGAAAATGATAAAAGTAAAATGCCAACACAAGAATTCACACTAACAATAGAAAGTGATATTTGACAACTAAGAAGGAATTGCTGTTCCAACTTGTTAATAACAAAGCAAAGTGAATCTCGCTTTCTATATTTGAATTAAAGTTAAATTCTCTTCTTATGTTAAGGAATCTCTCTACTGCAAGTTGCAACTATGACACGTTGATCACATGGTTTTGAGCCGATTGATCACAATGCTTTAGTTCACATTTCACATTTTTTTACCTGTTGATGCGCGCGAGATTCAAACGTGAAGGAAAGACAAAAAAAAACACTCTGCAGATTAACATATGATCAAATCATTATTACAACAAACAAATATGAACTCGTTTATGTACAGCAACAGAAAAAAACATCCATGCAAACTCAAACCTGTAAAGTAACAAAAACACACCAAGAATGTCGTATCAAAATGCAAAAGCAGATCCTCATGGCTCCGGAGACAACGGTGGTTGAGGCAGAGACGGTGACGGTGACGTGGGCGTCTGTGGTTGCTGTTGCTTATCCTGTGAATCAGTAGAAGACTCTTTCTTGTGCGAGAAGCTCAAGCTCTTCCTCCTAACGAGAAGATCCCCAAACCTACGAATAAATGCCTTCTTCTTCCTCGCTGCAGCCACCGCTCCTTTATCATTCAACTCCCCTTCCTCTAAACTCTCCAGATCCTCAGGATTAATCGTCTCCACCTCCTCCAAAAACGTACAAGAAGACCTCCTCTTGTGATGTGTCTGCGCACCCCCTCCTCCCGCGTGTGGCGTCTCCGCCACGTCAAAGATGCTCCCCTTGAATAGATACGAATCCGAACTCGGAGAGTTACCTCCTTCACCGCTATCATCAGTGTGAATACTGTTGTCTTGTCCTTTACTCTCTTCCTCCACCGACTCCTTGTGCTTGTGATGGTGGTGGTTGTGAGCGTGCGCTAGCTTCATGAGACTGAAACTACACGTCTTCCCGATCATCTTCTTATCGATATGATCTTGTTTCTGATGATGATGATGCTCTTTCTTCTCCTTCTTCTCTTTCTTCTCTTTCTTCTTCTCCACCTTCTTCATCTCCTCTTCCTTCTGATCCTCAACAACCTTATTAACTTCTACTTCCTTCTGCAACGAGTCTTGTCTGCTGAAGCTTCTCTGTTTCTCTTCCTCCATAGCCACCTCGATCTCAGACAACAGCCTCTTCAGCTTCTTCACATTCTCATTCGCCACAGCTTCGTTAGCCTTAACCCTCTCAATCTCCTTCAAAGCAAACTGCAACTCCTCTTCCTTGTCCAGCAAGGCATCTTTCAAATTCGAATTCTCAGCCCTAGCGATCCCCGCCGCTTCTTTCGCCACGTTAGCCTCACTAATCGCCTGCTTAAGTATATCCCTAACCTTCTGGTTCTCGTCTTTAGCCTTCTTGCCGAGATTCTCAGCCGCCACGAGCGCTACAAGCAACCTGTTGTTCTCATCAAGAAGCGAGCTCTTCTCGTCTTCTCCTCTCTTGATGATACTCACGAACACGGACTCTTTCCCGTTCCAAGCCGTGAGAGACTCCTCCGCTTCGATCCTCAGCCTCTCGCTCGTGTTCTTGAGAAGCTCAGCTTCTTTCCTCGCCTCCTCGTGCTTCTCCCTCCACTCCTTGGAATCCAACCTCGCCGCCTCGAGCTCTGTCTCCACAGCAGCGAGCTTCTCTTTCGCCTGGCTAGAGTCTGTAGCCACCTCTTTCAACGCTAACGCCAAGTCATCCATCGCTTTCTTGCTCGTCATCTCTGCTTCCGTAGCTTCCTTGAGCTCGTTCTTGACGGACTTCATCTCTTCGAGCAGGTCGGATACCTTGAGAGAAGAAGCCTCCGCGGCGTCTTGAGCCTGCGCCATCTCGATCTTCAGAGACTCGATATCGGAATCTTGAACAGAGCTATCGTCTTCGCTCGAGTCTTGGCTGTGGAAAGAACCGTCGATTCTCTCTTTTAACGAAGCGATCTCCACCTTGGAATCCTCTAGCTCTCGTGATTGCTCTTGGAAAGAAGCGAGCAGTTTCTTCTCTGTTTCTTTCCCTCTCTCGACCTCGGCTTGAAGATTCTTCACCAAGGTATCTTTTTCCAAGAGCGCGGCTTTTAGAGAAACGACGTCGCTTTCGAGAGAAGAAGATTTCATCTTGGAAAGCTCTGTATTTATATCAGCAACTTTGTTTGAAGAATGAAACCTCGGAGAAGCTCCGCCGATAGATGGTTTCTCGTCAACTTCTCCCATTGACTATGATCAATATGTTTTTTTTTTTATTATTATTATAAAGAAAAGCCAAGTCTTGGGTTTTGATTTAGAGAATATATTTGAAGGGGTTGGAGAAAAATCTATTGGTCAAAAATAAAGAACGTTATTTCCTTTTTTCTAGGAGAAAGATTTGTTTTTTATGGGCAACAAAACAAACAAGAGCCGATCAATTCGGGGCTAATTCTTTTTCCAAAGATATGTGTTTCTCCTTGCAACCAATCATTCACTCATTTTATTTTCTTATAATCTGAATATCATCATAGGGTCAAATGTATAACATGAAACACACAATCTTCTCTAGTTGGGAAAAAAAAAAAAATAGAGACATTTTGGAATGGTGGTGAGAGAGTTTGCAACCGAGTAACCGACACCCAACTTGAAGAAAAATAACATTCTAAGATTGCAGACATTCGGGACTAGTAATTTGATCTCTCCCTAATATAGCAAGCAAAAGAGGTTGATTCTAACAAAGTTAACCTCGATGGGATCGTTGGGTTTGGGCTTAAGCACGTCCACCTCTTTAACGTCAACAGAGTGTTCTTAAGAACGCTCACACGGTTTACCAGTTACGGGAGGTAATGTATACAATTGGTTTTACGTGTTTTACAGTTTGCAAAGCTAAGCCGATTCATAGATTACATATAACGGAAATTAACATATGACAAAAGTTAGGAAACTTCAACATACTAATCGTTTTAGAAATGAAATTCAACATCGAAAGGTTCATAAAACACGTAGCTGCAAATACACAAAAGCAATCCATAACACCGAAGGGGACAAGAAAAAAGAAAAACCAACAAACCATCATCATTGTTTTAGAGTCACCTAACACCAAAAGCTTCTTATAAGCCCATTAACTAAAATTCCAGCTACGACTATTTAGAGAACAACAAACCCCAACATTCACATAATACGGACCCAACGAACAACAACACTTAAGCACGCTCTCCTCTGATCCTGCGGGCGAGTTGGATGTCCTTGGGCATGATGGTCACACGCTTGGCATGAATGGCGCACAGGTTAGTGTCCTCAAAGAGTCCCACAAGGTATGCCTCTGCAGCCTCCTGGAGTGCTAGCACAGCGTGGCTCTGGAAACGCAGGTCAGTCTGCAACAAAAGAGATAAGATATAATGAAGATCACCAACGATGAACATGAGCAAGTGAATTTGACAAGTTAGATGAAATGCAACACATTACCTTGAAGTCCTGGGCAATCTCACGAACAAGCCTCTGGAAAGGGAGCTTCCTGATCAACAGCTCAGTACTCTTCTGGTACTTACGAATTTCACTGTTAACAATAATCAACGAAACAGAGTTTGTAAATTGAGATGTCAATCAATCCCAAAACTGAATATAATCAATACTGAGAGAAACGTATCACATACCGAAGAGCAACAGTTCCAGGCCTGTAACGATGTGGCTTCTTCACTCCACCAGTGGTTGGTGCAGACTTACGTGCTGCCTATAAAATTGAAAAATCATCCGTTTAAAACATAAAATCTCTACAATGTGTTACTTAATCTACACAGATCAAACGTTAGAGACTCCATACCTTGGTAGCAAGCTGCTTCCTAGGGGCCTTTCCTCCGGTAGACTTACGAGCGGTTTGCTTGGTACGAGCCATCTGAAAACCATTAAAACAATACTAAGATTCAGACGATGAACATTCTCTATAAGATTGTAGATGAATCACAAATCATCAATCAGGTCAAAACCTAATTAACAAACGCAGTTATTTTACACCGGTGAAAAACATCTAAGCACCGGCCTAATACACAATCTAGCGAAATCATTCCTCCTTAACCTAAAATCTAAATCCAGAAGATGAAGAATCGGGTAAAGACGATAGCGACGGAGGATATAATCTAATCAAACGACTACAGAAGCTTAACGATCAAACGAAGAAACTAATCATGGGAAATAATCTGAGAAATTCGGAGAACTTTTACCTTTCGCTTCTCTGAATTCAAACTTGCGCTCCGATCTCGAAAAGGAAGATATTGAAAGTAATCTCGCGTGTGAGTCTCTTGATATAAATTTATAGGCAGCGATGTCAAATCAAGTTGACGATCGGACGGTTGTTATCGCTCATCGGTGTGTTTCTCGTGTTTTTAATCGTACCGATTAAAATACCACAACATGTGTTTTCTCTCAACCGGTCAACGGTCCAGATCTACGTTTGTAGGTTTGACGCGGATCGCCACTCCTATATACTCGATTTTTATTGGTCGAATACAAAACGTCGCAGATCGATGAATCAACCGTTCTGATGTAGTCTCGGTAGAAACATAATGGGCTTAAAGATAAGGCCCATTATTTTTTAGAATCCTACGGGGTGTGTTGGCATGAGTCAATTGTCCGGTTTAGTTTAGTTTGCTTTAAAACCCATTTGCGGAGTCGTCATCTTCCTCTTTCCCCAGATTCACTTCCGTCGAGAAGATTCACATCATTTTTCCAGGTATGCATACTTCTCTCATGAGATCTGATCCGTGCACGGATTCTATTTTGTTGATTATTGTTCTTGTAGACTCGAATCCGGTGATGATGAATTGCATTCCGTGTTTTTTAAATCTGGATTCAATTCGAAGGATCTAAACGTTTTTGTTGTTGGTGTTGTTTCAGAGATGGATTGGCAAGGACAGAAATTGGCGGAGCAGTTGATGCAGATCCTGCTCTTGATCGCCGCCGTTGTGGCGTTCGTCGTTGGTTACACGACGGCTTCGTTCAGGACGATGATGTTGATTTACGCAGGAGGTGTTGGTGTCACGACGTTGATCACCGTACCGAATTGGCCATTCTTCAACCGTCATCCACTCAAGTGGTTGGATCCAAGTGAAGCAGAGAAGCATCCTAAACCGGAAGTCGCTGTTAGCTCGAAGAAGAAGTCATCTAAAAAGTAGCAAATCTTCTTTTGTAATCTCTCTTTTTTTTGTGCTAGACCTTTGATATAAAAAGACATGTTCTGGATTTTGCTTATAAAGCTTATGAATAAGATATGGTCTAAATGACATAATAATTTTGATTGATTCCGAGACATCATCCTTACTTCAGTGTTATAATAAGACAATTCAAAGGTTGTCTGTAAGAAGAGAACCAAAGCTTTATGTAACACATCAATGTCTGTACTATTGTTCAAATCAAGAAAGAGCAATGGAATGGTATCAAGAGAGCTATAGTAGATTCTACAGGAGAGTGACGAGAATGAAGATGAGAAGCGCAGCGATAAAAGAATACTTGAGAGCAGCGACAAGGATAGCAAAAGAGATGAAGAAGAGCTGCGATAAGACTTGAAGGCTAGCCCATGTGAGTACCCCAGCTAATCCAACCGCCGCAAAGTTATCTTGATCCGGCTTCAATAGATCCCCCAACCGGAAACTGAAACCAGGGAATCCATCTTTCTTAGGATCATCACCATCATTGTTACTAACCGGTCTGTTTCCTCCATCCGAAGACTCCTTTGGCGGATCGTTGTTACCGCCGTTTTGCGCATATGTTCTGAGCCTTAACGGGGATTTGCAGAAACGAACATGATGGTGGTGAGGAGGAATGTTGCTGTATGAAAAACGAGGCTTTAGTGCGATAGGCACAAAGGGATTTAGTGTTAACAGCATCGCGGATTGTGTGGATTTCAAATCAAATGATCTTGCTGGGATAGTAGTAGGAGCTGCTAAGTCTATCTGCAATCGAGAAAAAACAGAGGTCAAACAGAATCCAAATCCCCGAGGAAATGAATTTACCAGAAGATGGAAGCTTATCAAAATGATGACTAGTGGAACTCAAAATCAAAGCGAAGCCCTAATTCTCGCCATGAATTGTAACTTCATTCAACCTTAACCGAATACTCAGACATGAATCAATCCGCATTACATCGGATTATCCAACACAGATCTTTCATTCAAAATCTCTACGACCTCAAGTCCGATTGAAAAACTACACGAAACCAGACTCACCTGGAATCCGCCATGCTTCTTCCTCCTCTCCACTCGCGAGCTAGAAGGAAGACAAGCGAAATCAAGCGGTTTGTATTAGAAAATGTACTCAATGGTTACGATTCAATCTTACGGAAGCACATATAATATTTGAACGGCTACGATTCAATCTTCAGAGGCACATCTTAACCCTTGCTTTTTTAAAAAAAATATTTTGGTCTTCCCTTTTAAGTTTCAATCTTTACTCTCTTCTATAGCTTTAGCTCAATGTTGAGTAAACATCATGATCACAAAGAACATGGAAAGAACAAAGACACACTTTTATTTATGCAATGCAGAGTTTTAGTTCATATCCTCACATACACAAAAAACAAACAAAACCATCCTGAGAAGAGAGAAAAAGGAAGAGAGACTTAGTAAATTATTACCTGGGTTCTAATCTTTTACAAAAGGACACAAAACTAAAGAATCATCAAAACTAAAAATAACAAATTTCAATCTCCAAATTACACTTTCTTTATACCCTAAAAAAATACAGACTTTTTTCTATAAAAAAAAGGAACATACAACCTATTCCACCTACCAACCTCCAACCACAGAGATGGAGAGAGAGGCTCATAGGTTTCTCTAGTTTTATGTCTTGTTGAAGTGGAAAGACTTGGCAACACCCAAGTGATCAGCTAGCCTTTGTACTGCGGACTGCACCAGTTTAGATCCCGCTGAGACCGACTCTGGGAGATCCGGGTGGCATTGCGGTAAATACGGGTCATGATCCTCTGTCCGGCTCAAGGAAGTGAGTACAGACCGGCAGAATATGAATCTAGACAACAACAACAACAACAACAAGACATTTATTGGAGAAGCTGCCTTGTTCTGTTTCCCAAAACTTCAAAAAAATAAGACTCACCTGAGAATCAGCCGTCTCAAGAACTGATCAGGCAAGACCTGTGCCCACACAAGATTCAAGACTTTGGAAGTCAAGAGAATCGTTTCCCACTCGGAGAATGAAGCAGATAGTATGCTCTCTGCTTCATCATAAACCTCCTGCAGATTATGATCAAGAAGTTAAGAGGCAATGCCACATTAAGGTATTTCAAAATTCACAAAGGCTTACAGGTTCGGGATCCGAGTTTGAGAGGCCAAGCATCTGACAGAATGCTTGTAAAGGAGCTGTCAGGAAAAAAGTAAACTGACTTCCGTTTAATGCTGCTGCTGTATCATCAGCAGATGGGTTCTCCAAAGATGGCTTCAGAGGAGAAAGAAGTAGAGCAACAGGCTCTCCTCTCTCTGCACCATTCAAAACCTGGAGATAACCATTCGTCAGCCAATATCGCACAGTGACTTGAGAAACTTATAGACTTATCCGGTGAAAATGATAGACAAAGTTAGGACAAACCTGCCTTGAATGCTCGGCTAGTGTCGCTATCAATGATCAAGAAAAGCGGTTTCCGTGTAAATGGGATAAGATCACCCGGGTAAAGGTTGTTTGAACCTGAAGAAGAAACAAAACAAGACAGTGAGTGAGTGAGAAACATATATAAAAATGTAAAAAAAAAAAAAAATCCGAGGAAAACCACTAACCAGAGCCTCCTCTAGGACCTAACCAAAGATAATCATTGTAATAATCCCCAGATGATTTGTGTCCATTGCTATGAGGCTCTGACTTGTAACTCTTCTGCTCTTGGGAAGCTCGAGAAAGCAGCTTGCTTTTTGATGTTCTGCTTGAACCGACAGCGTTCTCTGGTTGCGCAACATTCTCACGAGCAGGACCACCTGGATAATCGTCACCAATATCAGTGACACAACATGCTAAAAAAAAGCAGCCAACCTTAGAAGAAGTTCCAAGTGACAACAACAAAAAAAAGGAAACTAACCTGAAGCCGATAGATATATAAGCATCACACACTCTGGAGAGAGATCATCACAGATCATTGCCAAGACCTGCATATATGACCAGTACACTCTCAGTTCAAACTTATAAAGGCAAACGTCCTACAGATTTTTCCTCTATGATACACACATAAAAACTCACCGCAAGTAAGTGGGATACTGTGGGACGGTAAAGAACAGCTTTCCTAGGATTAGGAGGTAAGGAAGGATCAGCCATATCAGCAGCCAGTTTCATATCTATAATCCCAGAAGTCAGCGTATGATCAACCACAAAACCATTCTCTTTCGTCTCAACAGGCCGTTTTTGGTAAAAAGATCCACTTGGCTCCCATTCTAAACATTGCATCATTCTATACGTATCCAACGTCACTTCAGCGTATTTCACCTGAGGAAGAAATCCACTGAGATATGACTCTTAGGTTCAATAAAACCAAACACTGCTTTTGCTTTACCTCGTTACGGTGATAGCTTGCTAAAAGAGCATCACGAAACTTGAACAGTTTCTTAGCGTGGAATCTCGCAAGGTAGGTCTGAGAAGCTGGATAAGAATCAAGCATAGCGCAGTAACGAAGAGGCCTGACATAAGTTAAGTTCGTGTCAGCTTTCGTAAACCGAGTGATCTCTTGCACAACTAACCTCCACTCCTTGAAGTTCGTCTCCTGCACAAAAGATCAACACTTTCACACAAAACATTCAAAAGGGGAAGGCAGAAGATCAAAAGATTTAATCTTTACCCTAAAATTGGACTTGCTGTCATCAACCAAAGCTCTAAGCTTCTCACCCAAATGCAAAACCATCTCCCTCCGATCAACAATCAACGCCACGAGCAAGAACCTCGCGTAGAACCTTAACTCCTTGGAACGAGCACCGAGATCTCTCTTCCCGTGACTCTCCTCCTCGAAGTACCTCCTCTTGAGAATCGCCTCGTAGAAGACGTAGGACTCGAGGAGGAAGCGAGCCTCGCTGGTTCTCATGTACTGGCTGAAGTAGAGCTGACCAATCCGGCTCGCGATCTCGCCGATTTCCCACCGGTTCAGACCGGATTCGACCAGCTTCGACCGGTGGGACTGCTGGTAATTCCAGAGCTTCATGTAGGCTTTGAAGACCTTGTGGAAGTAGTGGCTCTGTGCTCGTCCGAAGGCGGGTAGATCGCGAACTCTCGCGAACTTCCGGTCGGCGTTCTCCACCAGGGCTCTGAAATTGCTCGAGACATCTTCCTCCGCCATTTTTGCAACTGTTTTGCCCTTTTTAAGTGCGGTGAGAGTCGCCGTCGTTTATCATCGGCGGAGAGAAAGAAGGAGAGAGAGAGAGAGAGAGACTTTTAATGAAATGACGGTGGAGAGAGAGATAAACAGATGAGAGAGTTAATATGATTTTCTTTTTTTAAAATATTAAATCAATTTATCTTCCTTATTTTTTCTATTTTTATTTTATTTCCCTCTTTTAGTTGTTGCACACCTTTACAAAAGCATTTGAAAAAATAGTCCTTGGGATTAATAATAACCTTTGTTTAAATAATTATGGTTACTCATAGCTTAAAATTTGAGAGAAAAAAAAAGCAATGAGATTTTAGGTATATCATTTCTTAACAATAAATTTTTCCTAGGTTTAGAATAGTTTATTATTTTCTTGGACAAATAAAATAGCAATATGTTAGAATGCTTATAATTAGCTACCACAATACTACTCTCCAGAATCTTATTGCATCGTCTGAATTATGGCAATACAGTAAAACTATTTTCATTTGGGAACAAAACATTTGATAATGTTATTATTTAGCTGGGTTATTGTAGATAAAAGTGGAATGCATCGCTATGAGCAAAAACGCATGTGCGCACGAACCGACAAAAGAATTTTGCAGAATCGTATAAAAGTCTCGTGTGTTGTGTAATCATGGTGAGAAACGAGCTGGCATCTACCGATCTACAAACTTAATATACATGACGATACATGCAGTACATTATGTATCATGTAAGTTTTGACCACATGTTCCTAACGTACGTTACCTACTTAAATTACACGAATTATACTATTGTTTTTCTTATTCAATCTCCACAGAGAACTAACTCTGCTCATCCATATGCTACTAATCGTGGCAACAAGGTGAATTATATGACTTTTTAGTTAGTTTTCTTCAACACTAAGTTCTCGATTAATGGTAGCTAGTACCAAGCAACTTACCCGTGATATTCTATGAGTTTATACATACGCACGGTATGACGCGAAGCCTTTTAATATTTCCTTAACTACGAGTAATATGTGATTGTATTTTTCGAACTCAGGAAAAGACGGTGAATCAGTATAGAACTTATATCAACTGAAATTTAGAGGAATCCTAGGGAGTAGTTGAAACTTGAAATAACACGAAGGAGTTGACTTTTAATACAGATCAAATGATCCTTTTGCTTTTCATGTTTTGTTCCAATTTCAGCTTATGATATCATCACATCTACTGAAATTTATTTATAATGGTGGACCGACGTGACCTGTCGCGAGGCTGATGCTCATTTTTCCTATCTTGTTAAAATTTCAGAACCATAATGAAATCGACTCTTAATGGTCGAGCTTGATCTAATATCAATTCATAAATGAATGAAAACTGTTTAAGATTCATCTATTATTGTCTAATTATGTGGTTTATCTAATCTAAAAAGAATCTTTAGATGGTTTGACCCAAGAAAGTGTTAGTAGAAAATTAGAATAAAGTATATTTTATACTAAAATCGAGTATACAAAACATATCATACAAACATTTTGTCTCTACATCAAATTAAAATATCAGTGGGGCATGTTTTCATTAACTTTTTGTAGTAGTAGTTAGATGTTAGTTGTCTGAGATCTATTTTTTTATTGAAAATTCTGAATATTCATATTTCTATCTGGTCCTATTTTGTTTGACATGAAAGATATATAATAGAGAAGAAAAAACTAAACTAATTGTATTCGCTTCATAGACCAAATGGTACGTTGCCCTTTTAAAAAGCTGTATTAGGTGGGAAACTTTATTTGCTAGTTATAAAATGTACCTCTATATTGGACAAGTTTTAGTTAATTGATTCTTATGTGACCTATCACATGAATACATTCCACTGGACTAAAAAACAAACAAAAACTCCAAGCTAATAAATCATATAAAAGATTAGTAATTATTTTTAAATCATCACCCAAATAATTCTTTGTCTTATCATAACACTCAACATCCCTCCTCAAAAATGACCCAGAGAAGATATGTTATAGAGTTTCATGTATATTTATATATTTTGGTGTTTAGCTTGATGGACTGGTCGTCGTAGGTGGCTATGCCAAGTTATTCGACCACCATGATAAAGTGTTTATAAAGAAAGTAAAGTTAGAGAAGAAGAAAAAAATATAAAGAACAAAAGAAAAATGTAATTCAAGTCAGAGCCGAGAACCTATTAGTATCAAAGTAAAAAAAAAAAGGAAGATAAAAGAAAGAACTAAAGATTGTTTAAATAACAATGTCAACATGTTTGTTGGTTGGCACAAAGTGGATTTAAAAGCTTTTGCATTACCACAGATCAAAAGGAAGTGCGTCGTGATAACGAGGAGAGAAGAAAAAAAAGAGAGTGAAAGTTCAGTTAGCACTAAAGTAAACTTTGGATACCTATTAGGCTTTTGTATAATAATAATACATAACAGATTGTATTAATTCTGTAATTGGTTAATTTCTTGATTCTATAAATGAAAAAATGGCGCTTTATCACATCACAATCCCTTTGTATCTTTGGATATATTTTGGGCTAACTAGCCCAATAAGTAGTCTCCTCATTCACTCTTATTGGATTTTAAATTAAATATTTAGCCTACAAATAAAAACGAGAAACTCCTATTTGATATATGAAAAAATTGCCTCTCTTCTTTAATTTATATGTAAACCCTAATTTATATGTAAAAATCGTTGATTCTGTCAAAACAAGTGGTGACAATGTCCGAATCATTCTCCGAAGAACCGCCGCGTAATAAGAAGGAGAAGAAGA
This sequence comes from Brassica nigra, assembly GCA_016432835.1. NCBI lineage: Eukaryota > Viridiplantae > Streptophyta > Magnoliopsida > Brassicales > Brassicaceae > Brassica > Brassica nigra. The sequence continues at coordinate 648,346 of CM028242.1, forward strand.
CATCCATGTCTCCATCGTTTTCCTTATCGTCGTTGCCAGATGAGGTGGCTTTGAGCTGCATGGCTCTACTCCCGAGATCGGACCATGCATCCTTATCTCGCGTCTCCAAGAGATACCGCTCTCTCGTGGCTTCGCCTCATCTCTACGACATTCGATCGCAGTTAGGTTACAGCTGCTTCTACGTATGCTTGAGCCTCCACGGTCGTTACTCAACCCCACGTTGGTTCATCATCAGCCGTGAAAAAACTGTGAACAGGCTCATGACCCCTATCCCTCCTTGTCCTTCTTCGCACCCTACGGAAGGATTCGCCGTGGTGTCGCTTGACTGTAGGATATATGTAATCGGTGGGTCAGTGTTCTCCAGTTCTTCTTCGGGCTACACGTCTTCGCATGTCTTACTCTTGGATTGTAGGACTCACACGTGGCGCCAAGTCACTTCCATGAATGTAGCTCGACGTAGAGCTGCAGCTGGAGTCGTTAACGGGAAGATATACGTGTTTGGAGGCTGTAGTGGAATTAAGACTTACGGAGAGGTATTTGACCCAAAAACTCAAACTTGGACTATTATGCCGCCGGTGCCGGTTAGTGTAAGACCTGATGTGTCATTCAGAGAGAGCATGGTGATGGGTGATACGGTTTACGCAGTGCCTTTCCAGAATTCATCAAGCCAATTATACTACTCTCCTAAAGAAGGTATATGGGGAAGAACGATGGAGGATGTTAATGTTTCGAAGCTAAGAATACAAAGCTATAGTCTTTGTGTGACAGAGAATGTGTTATACAGTTGTGATGACGAAGGGAATGTGTTTTGGCGTGAGCCAGAGGATTCGAAGTGGAAGAAAGTCATCGGTTTACGTCCTCTAGATTATTATTTATACGAACGGTTTGTTAGCTCTACTTGGGATACGCCATCGTGTGATGAGTTTTTCGAGAGTTACAGCAAACTTAGAACTTTCGGTACTAACATTTTGATGTTTTGGTTCAAGTATAACCCTAAGAATACGAATGTGGATATCTGGTGCGCCGAGATTTCCTTTGAAAGACGCCGTGACATAGGCGAGGTTGAGGGTAAGATTGAGTGGTTGCAATCTGTTGCTGGAGTTACGGGCCATCCCACGAGTCACGTTGAGGTTTTACATTCTGCTTATGTCAATGTTTAGACTATATATATCTGATCATCACAAGGTGTTTCATTGTGCTATGTGTTTTGAAACAAAAACTTTTCTTTGGTGCAACTTCATCATCCCATTCTATGGTTGCATAATTTTATGCGATGATTTCATATAACTATAAAATATTTTTATATAGCCTGCGTATTGGTTTCTTTACTTATCATTTCGTGTGGTTTATATACATTGACTCGACTATGAGCTTGTTAGAAGCGTTTGCAACCATACTATCTCGTCCGCTTAGTGAACTTAATTACAACTATATTGGTTCTTTTTCGGAAACACTAACAACTAAGGACAGAGAAGTGATGTTGTCGTTGCTAAACGGACAAAAGAACTCTATGGTGAGTTGGTGATATTATCTACTTCAGAAGAAAAAAATTAAGCAGCCTTTCTTGTCTCTTTCACAACTTTGTATCATCTTATTCGATTAACTTATGAAAACCCTTTGACAAGCAAAAGTTCTGTCACAGGAAGGTCTTGTGTTATCAGAAAAAGTAAAAAATTTAATATCAAAACAACAAATACATATGACTCTTGACTTTAAGCATCCGCAGAACATAAAAGGTATGCTCCATCAGCGCTGACTCGAACTAGTTTCTTAGGAGTTAATACCCACAGGCTAATAAACGCGTGTCATTTCGTCTCTAGACGAGATAAGTTGTCGTCGTTTTGATAAAAGCCATTTTGCTCATTCTCTCTCTCTTAAGCCGGCGCGAGCCGTATATAAGCTGTCTCCTACCACGGGTCTTACAACGTATTCGATTCTTTTTTTCTTTCTTAATAATTAGTACAATATTAGTTTGTAATTTATCACTTTTGTTTCATTTCTTTATAATCGCACTAGTGTTGATTGTTTACAGTTTATTAATCGTAAATCTATTTTTCTTTTCCAAAACATCGGAAAATCAATGATGATGTATCAAACGACCTCTTACTAGAGTTTCATTGGGTTATATAGATTATAATAAATAATTCTAATTTATTTTAATCTACGCATAAGATTAGTACTAGTGCAATTTCATATTGTTCAGATGCTAATCATGGTATTGCGTTTGAGAATTAGGGGAGTTCGATTTATGTAGGATTGAGTGTTATTCATGCCGAACTATCTAATAGTAAAAAAAAAAAAACTATCCAATAGTCTCAAGTGTCATAAACTAGTGCTACACATGTATAAATATCAAAGTTTTGATGTACTCTAAAATAATTTTTTTTTAAATATATATAATTATTCAAAGGATCACATCAGCTAATTAAATGTTTCCAAATTTGAGTGTTATAAAATTTTCCAGAAATAACGATTTGAGCGCTGAGAGGGACCTTATAACACTTTATAATTATATATATCAAATTATTTTACTAAATCCTATTTGCGGGTTTGTGTATATTTAATTATTTATATACAAATTAAAAAAAGCCTTTCACCATCAAAGCATATTTGAATTTCCACTAGCGGGCCCTGAGAAACACAAGAGTGTTGAAAAACATAACATGTCGTGATAAGAAAAAGACGATTATATTCGTTTACATAACAATAGATTTAATTATTCTTAATAAAAAGATAGAACTCGATCGATTGTCTTCATACGCAACAAAATAGAAAATACGTATAGGGTTAAAGGGACATTAAAAGTATATGTAGCAGCTACGTAATATCCATTATTCTGTTGCAACCTTCTTTTTAAATTGAGAAAGCTTTGTTTTTCTTGTTCAGTTCAATTAATCAGTTAGCAAACATATTCATGATGTTTATGCTTAACCTATGCCAACAAAAACCAACTCGTTCCTTGAGGTTCTTAAACTGAAGTATTTATTTCTGTTATGTAATCAGACTCCAAAATATAAAGTTCACATATATATTTTTTGAATGCAACAATTACCAACTTGCTTTACCAAATGGCAAAGCTTTCTATTGGCCGTCTTTGAAACAGTCAATTTTGTTAGTGTGCAATAGCTATCAAAATAACTCGTTCGTCAACGATTATATATTTGCTTATTTATTTATCTTTGGTATATATTCATTTCCTAATGTACATATAATTCTCTGCATTGAATTATGTACCATGGATAGAGTTACTGCATATATCGACGAGATCAGTATTCAGCGTCGAGTATGTAAATATATTCCACCACCTACATAAGATTACAATTATAGAATAAGTTTGGATGGTATTAATTATTGCGTGTAAATAAAATTAAACGATTTGCAAAGATTCTTGAAACAACTATGATCTTTGCCAGGAGAAAGTGAAGCACACAACAAAAATGTTCGCCGTCTGAATAAAAAACAATCTAATTAGCACAACTAGATTTTAATTATTACGGAAAAGTATCTAAAAAGAGCGAAGCATTATGAACATATGTGTTTATGTGCATTGAGTTTTGACAACGCCAGACGAAATGAAAACATAGGAAAACAAGAAAATGTATAAAGAAAAGACAAGCTAAATAAAATAAAATTCATTTGAAGTTAATTGTTTCATCTTTTCTGTAATCTAGTGAATAAAATCGAAATATAACAGCTAAAAATTTTAGGTAATATTTGATTCTGTATGGAAGAGAAAGAAGGGGCATAAGATGAGAGAAAGTCCCTCCGAAGAAAGACAAATGTATGTAAGATCTTCTTAGAATCCATCCCAGAGTCAAAGGTATAGGTAACGTTGGATCCAAATCCCACTTTCTATAGCTCTTTTCACATAGTCACAAAGACAATACACGTTATGGCATATAGGAACACAGATCCCTGAACAAGGTTTTTCATGCAATTCCCTCCTACTTTTGGGATAAACTGTTTTCAATGGATGATGCCTAATTCAAGCATCAGAAGTGTATTTTGTATAGTTTTTTCGACACAAAGATGTCTCCAAAACCTGTCTAAAATATAGTTGAAATTCGTATACTGCTTAAATAAGTAAACTAACCACTATGAAATCACTATTATCTAGAGAAACGGAGACAACAAAGGTTCCTAACCTTTTTGACCATCATAATATGTAAGTGGAAGATGCAATTATGCAATAAAAAAATATTGTCATATTTTTTGAATTTCTCTCAAAATTTATAGGTTAACCCCTACGAAAATATTGAGTTTTTTATTAAATGCTCTATATACATAATCTTATACTCTTTAGTGTTATTTAAAATTATTTAACCACATTCTACATTTGTATAAAAAGGTTTCTAAACTATCTTTCAACGTACATGTACATCATTCTAATTTTTAATAATTAATTTAGTTGAAATTCATATAATGCTTAAATAAGTAGACTAACCACTATAAAATCAATATTATCTAGAGAAACAGTGACAACAAACGTCCCTCACCTCTTTGACCATCATCTTATGTCAGTGCTCGATGAAACTATACATTAAAACCAGATTTTCATTTTTATTGATTTTTTTTCAAAATTCGTGGGTTAACCCCTTCTAAAATATTGAGTTTTCGGTAAATACTCTATATACTGATGTTTATACTCTTTACTTTTGTTTTAAAATTCAAAAACACATTCTACATTTGAATTAATATATTCTAAACTCTCTTCCATGAAATATAGGAATCATTATAATTTTTTAACATTTTGTTTAGTAAAATTTCATATACTGCCTAAATTAGTGGAATTACCTTTATAAAATCTTCATTTTCTAGAGAAATGGAGGCAACAAAGGTTTCAAACCTCTTTGACCATCATCTTATGTCAGTGCTCGATGAAACTATACATTAAAACCAGATTTTCATTTTTTGATTTTTTTTCAAAATTCGTGGGTTAACCCCTTCTAAAATATTGAGTTTTCGGTAAATACTCTATATACTGAAGTTTATACTCTTTACTTTTGTTTTAAAATTTAAAAACACATTCTACATTTGAATTAACGTATTCTAAACTCTCTTTCATGAAATATAGGAATCATTATAATTTTTTAACATTTTGTTTAGTAAAATTTCATATCCTTCTAAATTAGTGGAATTACCATTATAAAATCTTCATTTTCAGAGAAATGGAGGCAACAAAGGTTCAAACCTCTTTGACCATCATCTTATGTCAGTGCTCGATGAAACTATACATTAAAACCAGATTTTCATTTTTTTGATTTTTTTCAAAACTGTGGGTTAACCCTTCTAAAATATTGAGTTTTCGTAAATACTCTATATACTGAAGTTTATACTTTTACTTTTGTTTTAAAATTTAAAAACACATTCTACATTTGAATTAACGTATTCTAAACTCTTCCATGAAATATAGGAATCATTATAATTTTTAACATTTTGTTTAGTAAAATTTCATATAATCGCCTAAACAAGTGGAATTACCATTATAAAATCTTCATTTTCTGAGAAATGGAGGCAACAAAGGTTTCAAACCTTTGACCATCATCTTATGTCAGTGCTCGATGAAACTATACATTAAAACCAGATTTTCATTTTTTTGAATTTTTTTCAAAATCTGTGGGTTAACCCCTCTAAAATATTGAAGTTTTTTGTAAATGCTCTATATAATCGAAGTTTATACTTCTTACTTTTGTTTTAAAATTTAAAACACATTCTACATTTGAATTAACGTATTCTAAACTCTCTTCCATGAAATATAGGAATCATTATAATTTTTAACATTTTGTTTAGTAAAATTTCATATACCGCCAAATTATGGAATTACCTTTATAAAATCTTCATTTTCTAGAGAAATGG
>CM028242.1:702247-844615 GCA_016432835.1 Brassica nigra
TTACTTTAAAATTTAAAACACATTCTACATTTGAATTAACGTATTCTAAATTCTCTTCCATGAAATATAGGAATCATTATAATTTTTAACATTTTGTTTAGTAAAATTTCATATACCTAAATTAGTGGAATTACCTTTATAAAATCTTCATTTTCTAGAGAAATGGAGGCAACAAAGGTTCCAAACCTCTTTGACCATCATCTTATGTCAGTGCTCGATGAAACTATACATTAAAACCAGATTTTCTTTTTTTTTTGATTTTTTCAAAACTGTGGGTTAACCCTTCTAAAAATAATTAGCTTTTCTAAAATGCTCTATATACTGAAGTTTATAATTTTACTTCTTTGTTTTAAAATTTAAAAAACACATTCTACATTTGAATTAATATATTCTAAACTCTTCCATGAAATATAGGAATCATTATAATTTTTAACATTTTGTTTAGTAAAATTTCATATAATTCTAAATTAGTGGAATTACCTTTATAAAATCTTCATTTTCTAGAGAAATGGAGGCAACAAAGGTTCCAAACCTCTTTGACCATCATCTTATGTCAGTGCTCGATGAAACTATACATTAAAACCAGATTTTCATTTTTTGATTTTTTTTCAAAATCTGTTGGTTAACCCTCTTCTAATTATTGAGTTTCGTAAATGCTTGTGATAACGAAGTTTATACTCTTTACTTTTGTTTTAAAATTTAAAACACATTCTACACTTGAATTAACGTATTCTAAACTCTTTCATGAAATATAGGAATCATTATAATTTTTAACATTTTGTTTAGTAAAATTTCATATCTTGCTAAATTAGTGAATTACCTTTATAAAATCTTCATTTTCTAGAGAAATTGAGGCAACAAAGGTTCCAAACCTCTTTGACCATCATCTTATGTCAGTGCTCGATGAAACTATACATTAAAACCAGATTTTCATTTTTGAATATTTTCAAAATCTGTGGGTTAACCCCTTCTAAAATATTGAGTTTTGTAAATGCTTTGTATACTGAAGTTTATACTCTTACTGTTTTAAAATTTAAAACACAATCTACACTGAATTAACGTGATTCTAAACTCTCTTCATGAAATATAGGAATCATTATAATTTTTTAACATTTAGTTTAGTAAAATTTCATATAACGCTTCAAATTAGGGAATTATCATTATAAAATCTTCATTTTCTAGAAAATGGAGGCAACAAAGGTTTCAAACTATCTTCAAGGTACATGTACATCATTCTAATTTTTAACAATTAATTTAGTTTAAATTCATATAATGCTTAAATAAGTAGACAACCACTATAAAATCATTATTATCTAGAGAACAATGACAACAAACTTCCTAACTTCTTTGATCATCATAATATTTAATTGGAGGTTGCAATTATGCAATAAAACAATATTGTCATATTTTTTGAATTTCTCTCAAAATTTGTAAGTTAACCCCTACGAAAATATTGAGTTTTTCGTTAAATGCTCTATATAAATAATCTTATACTCTTTAGTGTTGTTTAAAATTATTTAACCACATTCTACATTTGTATTAAAAGGTTTCTAAACTATCTTTCAAGGTACATGTACATCATTCTAATTTTTAACAATTAATTTAGTTTAAATTCATATAATGCTTAAATAAGTAGACTAAACACTATAAAATCAATATTATCTAGAGAACAGTGACAATAAACGTTCCTAACCTCTTTGATCATCATAATATGTAAGTGGAGGATGTAATTATGCAATAAAAATATTGTCATATTTTTAATTTCTCTCAAAATTTGTAAGTTAGCCCCTACTAAAATATTGAGTTTTTAGTTAAATGCTCTATATATAATCTTATACTCTTTAGTGTTTTTAAATTATTTAACCACATTCTATATTTGTATTAAAACGTTTCTAAACTATCTTTCAAGGTACATGTACATCATCCTAATTTTTAACAATTAATTTAGTTTAAATTATCTTGCTTAAATAAGTAGACTAACCACTATAAAATTACTATTATCTTAGAAAAGGAGACAACAAACTTTCCTAACCTCTTTGACCATCATAATATGTAAGTGGAGGATGAAATTATGCAATAAAACAATATTGTCATATTTTTAAATTTCTCTCAAAATTTGTAGGTTAACCCACGAAAATATTGAGTTTTAGTTAAATGCTCTATATACATAATCTTATACTCTTTAGTGTTGTTTAAAATTATTTAACCACATCCTACATTTGTATTAAAAGGTTTCTAAACTATCTTCCAAGGTACATGTATATCATTCTAATTTTTAACAATTAATTTAGTTGAAATTCTATATCGCTTAAATAAGTAGACTAACCACTATAAAATCACGATTTAGAAAGAGAGACAACAAACGTTCCTAACCTCTTTGATCTTCATAATATGTAAGTGGAGGATGCAATTATGCAATAAAACAATATTTTCATTTTTTTTTATTTCTCTCAAAATTTGTAGGTTTAACCCCCTACGAAAATATTGAGTTTTTCGTTAAATGCTCTATATAAAAATCTTATACTCTTTAGTGTTGTTTAAAATTATTTAACCACATTATACATTTGTATTAAAAGGTTTCTAAACTATCTTTCAAGGTACATGTACATCATTCTAATTTTTAACAATTAATTTAGTTTAAATTTGTATTTAAATAAGTAGACTAACCACTATGAAATCACTATTATCTAGAGAAACGGAGACAACAAACTTTCCTAACCTCTTTGACCATCATAATATGTAAGTGGAGGATGTAATTATTCAATAAAACAATATTGTTATATTTTCTAAATTTCTCTCAAAATTTGTAGGTTAACCCCTACAAAAATATTGAGTTTTTCGTTAAATGCTCTATATACATAATCTTATACTCTTTAGTGATGTTTAAAATTATTTACCTACATTCGAAATATGTATTAAAAGGTTTCTAAACTACCTTTCAAGGTACATGTACATCATTCTAATTTTTAACAATTAATTTAGTTTAAATTCATATAATGCTTAAATAAGTAGACTAACCACTATAAAATCACTATTATCTAGAGAAACAGTGACAACAAACGTTCCTAACCTCTTTGATCATCATAATACGTAAGTGGAGGATGCAATTATGCAATAAAATAATATTGTCATATTTTTTTAATTTCTCTCAAAATTTGTAGGTTAACCCCTACAAAAATATTGAGTTTTTCGTTAAATACTCTGTATACATAATCTTATACTCTTTATTGTTGTTTAAAATTATTTAACAACATTCTACATTTGTATTAAAAGTTTTCTAAACTATCTTTCAAGGTACATGTACATCATTCTAATTTTTAACAATTAATTTAGTTGAAATTCATATACTGCTTAAATAAGTAGACTAACCACTATAAAATCACTATTATCTAGAGAAACAGTGACAATAAACGTTCCTCACCTCTTTGATCATCATAATATATAATAGGAAGATGCGATTATGCAATAAAACAATATTGTCATATTTTTGAATTTCTCTCAAAATTTATAGGTTTAACCCCTACGAAAATATTGAGTTTTTCGTTAAATGCTCTATATACATAATCTTATACTCTTTAGTGTTGTTTAAAATTATTTAATCTTATACATTTTGCCTATCCTGCATTCACATAGTATTCCACCAACTCTAAACATCACCAAACTAAAATATTCAAAATACTTTGTCCGGGTACTGATCGGTTAACCTCTTTCCATACCAAACCAATGCTCTATCTTTGGTGAATAAAGTACTGATATAGACGGCCGTAAATAGATGAAACAGATGAGATTTCCATGGATCGGAGGGTTTAGAAGAGGGCACTGTAGACGTGTCTATCCTCCCACAGCTATCCCTGCGATGTATTCTGATATATCTCATATAAAACTAAAAATTATAGAAAATAAATAAAATAATTGTTTATTGTTGCTGTATAGTGACAAATGGCAATAACGAAAAAGACATGTTCTGTGAAACATTCATGGCCCCATATCACATGGGTGAAGGGACCCCATTTCCTCACAGCTTCGTATAAAGAAAGGGAGAAAATAAGCTACAGTGTAGGCCCCCATTCCTTTTCTGTGCCATTTGGCAGCACAGCGAACAAAGTTTAAAGTATATACTATTTTTTTGTCTAACTTTATTTTGATTATATATCATACTAATTTATTGATAAGTATGTAGCATTTTAGGAAAAATGAATGTTCATGCAAGTATAAAACCCTGCTTTAAAATGGAATTCCATTGTTTTGAAATTAGTTACACTTATTTCCGGTGGCATTTTGGTCTGATATCGGTTTGTTAAAAGCTTTTGATTTATTGAATCAGCTGTATCTGAAAAGAAAAACGTTTCAGTAAACTTAGCAGGTATATTAAAGAAGATTACGAAAAAGATTGTAATAATAGTGTTTTTTTCTGGCGTCATGTCGTGATTTGAATGCCTCAATTTCAGATATGATCCGTGACAATGGTAAAAGCTTCTTCTGACTGTGTCAGAATGTTTTCATCATTCACTAAAAACAATGTCCCATGCTTCCACTTAAAAACACGTACGCACAATCATAAAAACAAAAGCACCTTGATTGATGATGATGATAGCATTTCACAAGCCAATCCTATGTTTTAACTATTTTTTTAATCACCACCTTTAGATTTTTTTTTCATTTCTATGGAAATAACTTTAATGTCTTTTTTCACCATAATCAAAATGTATAGCAGACATCAAAACCTTTAACGAAAACCAACAGGTTCTTCACCATTTCCAAAAGCTACTTTCTGAATTTGGAGAACTATTCTGATAATCTCGCCAAAAGTTATATATCATAGTTTCTTCAGAAAACAAATCACTTATATTGTCGTAGAATGTTAAAGCTAATATTTGGAAAATCAATGATTCTATGTAAAAACAATGAAACATGTGTTCTTGTTTTGTTGAAGAGATCACAAGAAGTCATCGATTTAGATTTAAATTTACTGTTGATTGTCACATCAGATTGAACCTTGATTTCATATACAATCTAGTAAAATATGAAATATTGAATTTGTTTTTGTCGTGATCAGTATCCACTAGTTCAAGGTCGTTTTCGTGGGTTGAATTTTTAGTTTTCGCAAAAAAGAAAAAAAAAAGAGAAGCGATGTTTAAAGAAAGAAAGGAAAGTGAAAGAGAGATGTCGTGGTCGTGGGGAGAAAAGCTGCGGCTATGGAGAAAATAAATCACACGTCTTTTCTTTCATCATTTTCCATTTTCTTCCCATATTTGTCTCAGTTTCACTTTCACTCCATCTATTCTTTTAAGAGTCCAATTGATACCCCCTTTATATTTCGATAAAGTACAAGTAAACAGCATAACGAGTCATATTTGATTAATCACAATTTATATATTTGTATTTAACGTAGTCAAGTCTCAAACCCCATTAGTGAATTTTGATTATAATGCATAATCTTGTCATCTACTACCATCTAATTCTTATTCGAAGGTTAAATTAGACAAGTGAAATCTTTAAGGGTAAACTTTGGAATACAACTGGGACTAGAGGAGTAACTTTTATCTAAATTTTTCTCCGATGACTTTCATATTCGTGAAAACCCCTCCCCGACATCGTTAATTAACACTTAGCCCCCTTATTTTTTCAATTATTCCAGTTTTATCCTCCGAAAGAGTGATAACAGAGCCACAGTAAACCGATCGTTCTTTCTCCTCCGGTCAACGACTTTTTCATGTCCAGTGATCCGAGGCGGAGTACCAATTAAGAGACGGCGGCTGTTCGTCGGAGAAGAAACCACAAGCTTCCTCGCCGCCGAAAAACTCGTCGTGATCCTCTGTTTGCTCTGTTTTCACGAACTGCAAGAAACTCCCGCCGGTGACCGTGGCCGGCGGCGGCGTCAATCTTCCGTTATCCGAGCTGGTTTCTTCGTTCAGGACCGCGCTCGAGTCGCAGCTGTCGGAAGATCCAGCTTCGACGACGACGGGGTTCGGTAGAAGATCACGGAGATCGGTGAAGCTTCGCCGGTAGTTAAAACCGGTCGAGTGTTCGAGAAACTGAGGAGGAGACGAAGGAATCGGATCTTCCTCTTCCTTCACGGTCTCCGTCGTAGCCTTGATGTCGTTGTTGTTATCTTCTTCTCCGTTGATCTTTCCTTTCATTTTACTAATCTGCAAAAACCGTTAAAAAAAAGTTTCGATTTTTATTAAATGATCTCCGAAGTTGAATCTTTCACCTCTTGGAGAAGAGAATCGTTGTCACGGCGGAGGGAATCGAAGTTGTGGCGGAGAGAGTCGTATTGGCTCTTGAGAAGTCCGTAATCTTTTTCGAGCTGTTTTGTCTTCCACCGTGCACGGCGGTTTTGAAACCAGACCGCTACTTGTCGGGGCTGGAGACCGAGCTCTTGCGCTAGTTTGGTTTTTCTCTCGGGTTCGAGTTTATTCTCGAGCTCGAAATTCTTCTCGAGAGCTTTGACTTGGTCGACACGTAGCCTCCTCTTCTTCTCCGACAGACCCATGTGGTGTTGGTTGCCGGAATATTCCTCCACTATTGTACCGTCTTCTTCGTAGCCATCGAGCATAGACTGGAAATTACCTCCGTACCCTCGTGGACTCTGCTCATCTGTTGGCAAAGTAAGTAACCAATGAGTTTTCTCAAAGATCAAACATCTAAACGGTAGAGATTATGATAAGTTGTCTTAAAAAATAGGAGAAAGAACACAGACAAAAAATGGTAAAGCACCTGGAGAATTGGAGACTAGACCACACATTGAATCTGAGCTGCTTAGTCTTTTCATCATGACACCAAAAAGGGTTTAATGTCTTCTAGAGTTTTTAATTTTATGCTTCTAAATTTTCATTACAACAATGTTCAACTTCTTCACTTAGACCCACAAAACAAAAGAAAAGACTTTTGAGGAACAGAATTTAGAAATGGAAGAGAAGCTCTGAAGTTGGGCTTATTTAGAAGCAAAGGAGGAGGAAGAGAGAGAGCAGAGTGTTCTTCGTTTTTCAGTATGAACAAGTTTGGTTTCACACTTTCTTTTCTTTAAATAAACCAAGCTTGGGTTAGAATGTAACCAGGGTTAAGTTTGTAATGAAACGGCAGCAGAGTTACATGACTCGGCTCGGCTTAAAGGGAATCTATATGATACGTCACGCTATGGGTTTTATAATTTGATAATGCAGCTTAACCCTGCTACTACAGTTTTTTTAGGTGTTTCTAATTTTCTAAACTTATCAATTCAGATAAATTTATTAAACAGCGAAAACTAGGTACGTAAGATTCATTTTAATAGATTTGATATACCAAACAATCCTCTGAAAATCGTCAGAAGGTACGTCAGAAGATTTGATGACAAAATGATAAAATGAAATTTATATTTTTTTTTCTTCTCATTCCTGAACAAAGCTTAAACTGAAGAGATAGTATATTTAAATTATAAGGATTAGTATATTTTAGTCCCATATTATTCGATTTGAGTTCTATATATTAAAACATTGGTATTAATTATGTTGGATGTATGTTATTATTGGCAACGCAAAAGTGTGGAAAAAGGCTGTGTGTAAGGGAACAGAGACTGACAACATGGCTTTGGTTCTTTGAATCTGTCCAAAACTATGGGCTCAAACAATGCCACCGTCAAAAAGACAAGTGAATTAATACAGATGTAAAACATTTTAATCCACTTTACAATTTTGTGATAAAGATAAAAATAAAATATAGTTTTGGCCAAGCCAGATGAAACTTCTCTAGAATAAATTCTGTTTTTGTTTAATGTTTGTTAAAATCTATACCATATTTGTTGATAAAAGGAATGGTCAAGTCGCAAAGAAGGTCGAAGTTACGTTTTACATAAGATTTTCAAGTCTTCATGCTCCGGAGAATCATGTTCAACGTGAGAGATAAACCTTTTACTTGTTTGTACTTATAGTTTGTACAACCTAGTCTGCACCAAGCAAACAATGTCTTGAACTTTTTGTTAACTTAGAATTAATTGCATGCTTAATTATGGGCTTCAAGGATTATCTTTTTAATTGAAGCCCAATTCTGTTGCACTTCTTTTTTTTATACTACCAATTTTCCGTTTCCTACAATGACTTGAAGTTGAAGGAGTATAAAATTTTCCTAGGAATACGAGATTAGCAGGTTTTAGGTCCAACAATTATTCAGTTTCACGGAACTGAGGAAGCTTAATTAGATTTTAGACTCAACTGGGATCGAATTCTTGTCGACCCACGTTTAGATGGGAGACAGCGAGACGTGTTAGAATTTTAAAATAACGAGATGACAGGCCTGTACATTTATGACCCAGACTAATAATATAGGACCTCAAAAACCATACTTGTTACTATAGGCCTGATCCGTTTATTGTATTTTCTTTACAAATATACGAATGAAAAATGAAAATAATTTCTAAATCCCGTCGGACTCTGCAATTATCGTCGATCTTTATAAACCGTGTGTATATTTTACTTGTAATCCATTAATGTCTTGCAAGATATAACTGATCCAACACTGTAAATTGTTTTCTCTTTTATTCTCCTTCTTCTAACAACAAGGGGGCATAAAATTAAGGTAACCATTTGATTTATTACGGTAAACTTCAGTAGTATTAGCTCAATTAACCGAACTCATGTGCCTCCTATTCTATTGTTACGGTAACTAGGATTGTTGGTGAGGGCATTAATATCAAACTTCTTTTCGTTGTGGCTAAGTCTATACATACCACTTATCAACTTGTGTTGGTTTTGTGTGTGTTGTTTGTAGTTATTTCTTGTCTGAAATCAAGGAAAAGGCAGTTTGTACGATGATAGATCTTGACCTCAAAGCATTCATTAATTCGAACCCCATCGAAGAGACAAACAATTCGTGTATAAGCATTGAACATGTGGACTTATATAGGCGAAGCGCAAATCTAGTGGATTAGACTATTTCATTAAACAAGTGGTGACAAAAAAAAATACTAATAGCCCAATTGACAATAATTTGCCTAGTTTCCATTTTTAAAAACCTTTTTCTAAGTTCAGCAAAAAGTCAAATTATTATTATTGTTACTCTTTTGAAGTTTCTTCGAGATAACTTTCTCTTTTTGCGTTTCCTCTCTGAAGTATAAAATAATGCAGTATTCGTATTTTTATAGATGTAACCTTCATGATAACAGAACTGATTACACTCTCCATTTCGACGTGCACTTAACACATTGACCATAATAAGCACTTTGAAAAATCTTGCTTTTTTTCTTTTTGCCTTTTTCTAGGAATAGTTTGATTTTGTACAGACGTACGTTACCCTTTTAAGAATGTGTGAATAATGAGAAGATAAAATTCCATTTTAAAATTGTTTGAATATGGAAAGTAGTATGGTAAGAACTTGAACAAAAAAAAATGGATGGTTGAGGGATTCTTCATATATACTAGTGTATATTTTGCTTATTTTGACCCATGTTGTTGGTACATCTAATCAAATAAAAACAGTTTCCTTTCTTGACCCAAAACAAACAAATATTATATTTATATTATTATCTCTTTACTAATCAGCAAAGACACAAAGAAGTCATAATATATCTCTGTAGATCATCATCATCCAATTCAAAGACTAGAGCTTTAATCGATGGGAAGAATCACAAGTCTTGCAGCTCTAATCGGAATGATCAAAGACAAAGCTTCTCAAGGCAAAGCTGCTCTCGTCTCCTCAAACCCAACAAGCAAATCCCTCTCTTTCCATCTCTCCGTCCTCCGTGCCACCACTCACGACCCTTCGACTCCCCCGGGGAATCGCCACCTCGAAGTCCTCCTCTCCGCCGGTACCGGCTCGCGAGCCACCGCAGCTTCCGCCGTTGAAGCCGTCATGGACCGTCTCCACACGACCGGGGACGCCTGCGTCGCTCTCAAAACACTGATCATCGTCCATCACATCGTCAAGCACGGCCGCTTCATCCTCCAGGATCAGCTCTCTGTTTTTCCAGCTTCCGGTGGTCGGAACTATCTAAAGCTTTCTGGGTTTAGAGATGAAAAGTCTCCTTTGATGTGGGAGCTTTCTTCTTGGGTCAGATGGTAAGTTTAAGAAAGTTTCAATTAAAGTTTGAATTTTTATAAGTTAAAGTTTGAATTTTTATATGTTTTTTTTATCTGTGATCTTAGGTACGCGTTATACCTCGAGCATCTATTATCGACTTCAAGAATCATGGGCTTCTTCGTTTCATCAACATCGAGCACGATCCACAAAGACGAGTACGAAGAAATGGTTTCGTCTCTTACCAACACTGATCTGCTCCGTGAAATCGACGCGCTCGTCGGATTACTACAAGAAGCATGTAAGATTCCGGATGTACCCTTCTGCGGCGGGAAATCTCTCGCGGACAAGATCATCCGTTTGGTCGGGGAAGACTACGTGTCTTCGGTCAACGAGCTTTACACGAGGCTCAACGAGTTTAAAGACCGGTCCAACATTTTGAGCTTCGGAGATAGGATCGAGCTTGTGTGTGCTCTGAAGAGGCTCGAGAGTTGTAAAGAGAGATTGTCTCTGATATTCCATGGGATTTGGAAGAGAGCTTGGATCGATGGGTTCTGGAGTTTGGTTCGTGAAGTCAAGGGCATGATTGGTGATTTGGAGGATGGTTATGGGCAAGTTGAGAGATCGATTGTTGGGATTGGGAGGAGAGGGAAAGGTTATGAATCGGCTCGGTTTACTGATCGGTTAGTTATTGGTTATGGTGATGCTGTTCGGTTTTCTTCCGGTAGGTTTTCGAATGTTGATCGGTTTAGTAATCCGGTTTCTACTCGAACATTGTGTTGAGTCAAACGACTTTGAACGTCTTGTGAAAATTTTTTTTTTGGTCAGATCAGATGTCTTGTGATTTTTGTAAGACAAAATTTCAAGTTGTGACTGGGAAAATATTGAGTAAATGAAAAGAAATGATAGGTTTTTTTTTTTTTTTTGAAACACATACTACTTGCATAGATCGAAAACAGTTAGTTGGGAGCTATAAAAGCATCCTCAACCACCAACGGTTCAACATCAATAAGGGATTCCTTTGCCAAACAGTCGGCATCCATATTCTTCTCCCGAGGGATCCACACAAAAGAAACAGATTTAAAAAACTCAGCAAATGATAGGTTGCTTGATTGGCAAAATTTAAACTAAAATTGGAGTAAAAATAAAATGAAAGTAAAAGTCTACTCTATTAATGCCATACAGTTATACCTAGTTTTACTTTTACCCTCACTAGCACAAAAAGCTAGAGATAAAAAAAAACAGAGTAATGATTTATACGTTTCTGATATAGGAAAAGATATTGTTATTTTTGTTCAATAGAAAAAGATATTGTTTCGATCACTATTTTAGATATATTTCTTAAGCATCTACTATAAAGTCAAAGGGGTAAATAGTGATTACATTTATCTGTGGGATGTTGATGTAATACGAAGGATTGGAGTTTTGAAATTAGACTACACCTAAGCTTTGCTTTTTTCGTTTATTTCTAAAACTAATGGACTACATTACTACGTATCTATAAGGAAACTAATGAACAAACACCTGACTTTTGGCATAAATTATCTGGTTATGAAGAATGTGTCTAATCTAAATGCTTACTAGGCAACAATTTATAGTAAGATTCTGTTGTTGTTTTTTTCTGTGTGAATGCCATGAAAAAAGTTTTAAGTAATTCACGTGATATCAGAATAAAAATCAGAATCTCCTCCCTCAGGTTAATTCCATAGTCCATCAAACTTATAAAGAATTAAAAAACGAAAACATAAACACCAACAAAGAGGAAGAAACACGTAATGTATTAGAGAAAAGATAGAGAGTCTTCAAACATATCATGACAAGAACAAAGAAAAGGGCAAAGGATAGAGAAAAGAGGGTAATATACTCAAGGCTCTCCTAAGCCAAAACGAAGGCGTACAAGGCTCCGGCGATGACGGTGCTCACAAGGAAAGCCTTGTTAGTCAATGCTGAGTCAGCGATTGGTCCTTCAGGAGCCGGAGCTGGTGATGGCGTTGGTGTTGGGCCTGATGGGGCTGGAGCCATAGCTTCTGGTTTAGGAGGAGAAGCGACCGGAGCAGTTTTTGGAGACTTAGTCGGTGATGAGACAGTGGGAGGAGTCGCCGGAGCTGGAGTTGGCTCGGTAACCATAACCGGTGGTGAAGCAACCGGTACCGGAGAAGGTGGCTCAGCGGTTGGTGTAATAACAGGAGAAGGAGACTCTACTGGTGGGAGAACCATGATGGGTGCTGGAGCCGGAGCCTGAGCCATACAGGACGTGGCCAATAGACCAAGAAAGATCAGAGCTTGCATTGCCTTAAGAGCTGCCATTTATCTCTGTTTCAAACTTCTTTCGTTGTCTGTAGAGATAGAGAAACTGAGAAAGCTCTTTCTTGTCTTCGTTGGTGGTGGAGAAACGAGGAGAAGGGTTGTATATATAGCTACGAAGATTATATTTAATTCTACTAAACTATGATTTTAGAATGATTATTTAATATCTGGACAGTTTAATCATGCAAGCACATACATAGATGTACACTTCTTATAAGTATTTGTTTATTGATTTGGAAATATCAAAACCAGTAGTGTTTACCAAGTCTCTTGATTTGGGAAATTTTCTTGAGGAACCATCTACATGGAGGAGCACCAACCGGAAGCATATCATATATATATATTAAAATTTGTAGATAACCATGCGTTATGTTTAAAATGGGTAATTAGCTATTGTTGACAGGTTGTAGTCTGTAGATAACTTCACTTTCTGGTTTACCGTGTCAATGCAGCTCGATCTATAATGACCTTGCCTTTTCTTAAGCTTATATATATACCATGTATCGTGACGTTTGGCGGCTAAAAACATGATAGAAATTTTATGATTTCATCTTGCAATGTAAATAAGTACTTACTCGTAAGTTTTGTAGCAATATAATCAGAGGAGTTTACATCGAATTAAGAAAATGAGATATTTCGTGACAACCTCTATGCTTGGAATCTTTTTTTGTTTATGTTAAAGAGTCAACTCCACGCGCAATTACTTGGTTCCCACTAAGGTTAAGACGAGGCAGACAAGCAACTTACTATCTGTATATGATGATGACAACATATATATTATTATGAGAAATGTAAAGTCTTTCATCCTAAACCAAAGCCAAACGAAAAACTAAACCGAAATTCTAAAGCCAGCAGAAATTAAACAAAAAGCAAACCAAATTTCAGATGAGTCCCAATGAATTCCCACTGATCAAAATATGGTTAGGAGTCACGTAGCAAACAACAATTAAATGATTTTATATTATCTCCTTCCATCTTTAGGCTTATGTTGACCTCCAATATTCTTGCTCTTTCTCATGGAAACATTCAATGACTCTACTCTTTCCCTTCTTTGCTCATAAAGCCTATGCAGCTTCAGTAAGCCTACTATATGTATCATGGGCTTATAGACATGTCGGCCCACTGTAATTTAACTTTTTCGTCGTTTTTGGTTTTAAATGGTAGGATCGTTGACAAAAAAAAAAAAAGGGTAGGATCGCGAAAAATCTCCTGTGCAAGATGACGATGTTAACTGCAACTTACACGTTATCATTAATAAACTTGCAGGATAGTTACGTTTACGTGCACATGTATTTTATTCTTCTTTTATTCCTACATACATACAACATACGTCAACTTCAAGGTATGTGTGAGAGAATATGTCTTACACAATCAAAATCTAATTTTATTTACCCTCCTTTTTTAGTTCGACTGTGTAACGTTTTACACAGAATCAAGTTATTCAACAATAATCGGATTTTGCTTTCTACTATATATGACTCCTACTGGTATAGGATACCTAGCATATATGTAAAACAAGAAACAAATACAAAAAAATATACATACACAAATTGATAAAAGTGAGGAGGTTTGACATTAGAAGAATTTAATGTTAATTAAGCTTACTCTTCAGCCCTTTAAATTAAAAAATATGAAACTCGACTTTTTCTTTTCGTCTTATTTTAGTTACGAGAGAGATATTCTAACTTATCATCGTTCATCAGTTAGAGTTGTTTCGGCTTGTCTTTCTCTTGCTATTATTCCCCATCACAGAGTCATCTCTATCCATAACTTACAAACAAAATAAACCAGCTAATTAAAAACCTTAAACCTTTTTTTAACCTTTAAATTTTAGGTTTGTTTAGTAGCTAGTGTGCATCGAAAGCAAGAGGTACTTTGGAATGGTAATATTAACTAAAAAAAAAAACTATTCTCAATGCAACATTTAAGAAAAGGTATAGACGATATTTGGCTATTGAAATGGTTTTGATGTGTGATGGCAAATTAAGAAATTATAATTTAAATAATTTATATCATTTCTCATAGTCATATTATATACGTGCGTGTGTGTGCTCATTCACGAGTTGTTGTCTTTCATTTCTTGACAGCACAGCAGCACCAACAAGGCTACCACAAGCTGTTGAAAAGATGTGGTAGTCAACGCAGAATTTGATTAGAGAAAGGGAAATTACGTACAAACTTAAACCGGTATTGCCAGCAGTATTTCTAGAAGATTCACTGAAAGTATATCGAGTCTTTATAGGAGGATAATGTTATCAAATTCACAGTCTTATCTCTTAAAATCATAAGAGTTTCCTCGTAATTAATCACCCACGAGTTAATCAAAACAATAGGCAGATGAGTTTGACACGTGTCCATAACTTGAGCCTCAAACACACGCAAAACATTGGATAAAATACAACACATCATCAACTTTGGACGGTTGTAGAGATACACTTGTCCACGAATCAACGGTTGATAGGAACTCTTACCCTTATTTCTTACTAATATCAGTTAAAAAAATAATAATAGTAGTTTGTTTTTGTTTTTGGATCAATTATAAAATCGTAGTTTAATGATTGGATCATGAAATTTGTGGCCGTTGGATCTTGACTAAAACCAAAAGATTGGAGAAACCGAATTTTTATAAATTGCAGAAGAAGAAGACGACTAGCTCCTTGAGTAGAAGAGACAAATCTGGTCGGAAGGATAAGGAGGAGAAGAACGATAGATATAGTTTGGTCTTAAAACTTTTGTTGTCTGATCGATTTAATCTCTTTCCTTTTTTCTCATTCGTTGTAGATTTTTGACATTTCTTGAATTTAACTGGCTGTCAATTTTGACATTTCTTGAGTTTAAGAAAACTGGGTTCGAATTCAACGAAAACAATCTGATTTCTTGAAAATGATCAAGAAAAAGATACCGACTTGGCCTTGGTGGTTATTAGGTGGTAAAAAGGAGAAAGAGACCGAAGCTCTTAATCGAGCCAAAGGAAAGGTTATGAAGCGGAAGGAGCTGGAACTTGAGAGCTTTGGTTCGTCTGGTTCAGAATCTGTAGCTCTTTCTGCTGCCTCTGCTGCTGTTGATGAGTGGTCTGTTGGATGGACTGAGCCACATGGACCTGGTTTTCAAAGCGATGAAGAAGGAGATGATGGTGGCTTCTTAGTTCTTGTTCCTTGTTACAGAGCTGTCTCTGAAGGCTCTGGTAATAACCAGCTTTTGACTGCTGTCAAGAATCTTCCCAACGGTTTTTCTTCTGGTATGAGACTATTTTCTCTCTTTGGGTTGATTTTAAAGGCTCATGTTTTTTTGTTTTGTACTTGTTCTGAATCTTTGGTGTTGCTTAGTATCATGAGAATGCTATATGTGTAACTTTGCTGTTGATGTTGATGTTTCAGTGTGCAAACATTTCTGATTCAGTTTGGTTTTTTGTTCCAATCAAAATGTGCAGATGGGAAGAACTATATGGATCAATGGCTTTCATCTCTGCAGAAGCTTTGACCAGGTCTCTTCCTTTTGTAGTTAGTTAGTAGTTTTAGTTATCTAACAACGCTCTGAAGAACCAATTTGGTAACTACATAAATCCTGAAAACCAAAAAAAGGAGAAAAAGAGAAGAAGAAGCACAAGTAGTTTTACAGTTTAGATTAAGATGATAGGTATTGTTTATATTGATATTGGAAAAGGATTAAGGTTGAAAAGGAGGAAAACGAGAAAGAAAAAAAAGAAGCACAAGTAGTTTTGCAGTGTACACTAAGGTGAAGGGTATTGTTTATATTGATCCTGGAAACGGATTAAGCCCAAAAAAGGAAGAAAAAGAGTTAAGAAAATAAAGAAAACAATGAGTGGGATTGGAAAAAAGATGAAAGAAGAGGCAGCCTTCAGGGTTCATATTAAGATGATGTAAGCTGGTTACGTTGATCAATGAAAAAGGTGTGGAGAAACAGTTAACATTGATCCTAGGAAAGGATTTAAACCGGAAAGTAAGGAATAGGGGATTGGGTTGGAGAAGGAGGAAGAAGAAGAAGAAGAAGTAGTGCTCTTAGGGTCTAACATCAATATTTGATGGAACTGATGGTATGGACTATGGAAGGGGATTCATGTAAATAGTCTTCAATGTAAAATACACACAAAAGAGTGATGTATATACTCTATGTTGTCATGTATTGTATAAACTCTATCTACTTCCTCAAGAGTGAGTTTGAAAGTGATTGCAGATTGTATCTAATGTATTGACTACCACTTATCACTTTGTATATAGAAAAATGTAATGCCACTGTAATCATCCACTGTAAAAACGTATTTATTGCTGGGAAGAGAAAAAGAAAAAATCAGTCGACAAGGTTCATCAATATTATAAACATCATCATCTCTCTACTAACCTGATAAAATAATATAACAAGAAAAAGCAAAAGAAAGAAAGAATGACGCAGAAGAAGAAGAAGAAGACACAAGCTCTTCCTCCTCATTCGGCTCTGGACTGACCAGCATGGGAGGACAAGATGATACTGACGATGAGACCGTATAGAGACAGAGCTTCAGCTAAAAATGAGGATCAGAATCATACCAACGAAAAGCTTTGGCTGCTGAGCATTGGCCCTGTGATCGATCACAAAAGAAAACTTGCTTTTTATCAAACAGGATTTATATGAGAGGGGGAAGTGTTACAAAATGTGAGAAAATACAAAGTGAGAGACATGGTCAGAAAAGAGGCCACGAGAACTGATAACCCTGACACCAGCCAGCATCACCAACAATACCAATGGCCATTCCAGCAGCAAGGCCAGAAGAGAGATGTGCATATCCGTCGAAGAGGTAGTAAGATTTAGCCTTGGGGCGGTACTGATGAATCAAACCATAGAAACCAGCCATAACAACAGGGACGATAGACTTCATGACCAACTCAGGCCTCATGACACCCATAGATGCCACACCTACACCACTCTTGGCAGCTCCCATGCCTAGTCAAAGAGTAAACTCCACCAATTTGTAATTATAAACCAATTTGTAATTATAAACCATTTTCTAATTGTAAACCAATGTTATTGTAAACCATGTAACCAAAATTCAATTTACAAAAATACCAGTTTATTATTTTTTTGTCAACTAAACTGATTTTATCTGTAAACAATTTAATTTTTGTTTAATTTTAATCAATTAATTTTAATTAATTAGTTAATTTATTTAATTTAAATAATTAATATATTTAATTTTTTATTATTTAATTTTTAATTATAGCATTATATTGATGTCATTATAAAATATGTTATGGCGCAATAAAAACGCCATATAAAAATATGTAATAGCAAAAATAAGGTGCTATTAAAACAGTTTAATATAGCATAAGAACAGTGCTATAATATCTCTGTTTTTTATAGCACACGTAGATACGCTACGATAGGAGGGGGGTCTATGATAGCTGCGGCTGTCACGGCGTTTTTCGAAACGCTACGAAAACGATATGATAGCACATTCTCGACGCTACTAGTAGTACCGATATTTCTTGTAGTGACACATTGAGAACAACTCAGTTGTACTATTTATTTTCTGCTTCTTGATTCTGTTAGTTTGGAATAAAATGAGGTGAATACGTTACAAAGGTCTTGTTTTGTTTTGCAGCACAAACGACGTGATTACATGGATGGACGGTTGGTTACCATGTAAGTAACTAAGTGGTTTTATATTCAATCACTTCGAAATGGTTTATGAGTTTTAGTACTGAATAATCTTAATTGTTCTAAAGTTGTAGTATAATTGATATGATTCTGAATATTCCTGTAGGATGAGCTGTAAGGCGCAGCAGTGGCAATGAGAGAACCAGTGAAAGCAAGTATGCATGGTAATCAGATATAGAAGCATTAGGAAACTATTTGGTTGGTCTATATATGTATGATTTATTTTGTAACCTTTCGTGTATATTGTTTTTTCGGGGGTAAAATGTAAGCGTTGGTATATGTATCTTCATGTAATGTATACTGGCATAAAATTGTCAAATGCTATAACATATTGCCCAAGTTTAGATTATCTAAACCATTTCCAAAACTGACTTCTATACCCTTTCGTCTATTGCTCATCTTTTATACACAAAAACAAGAGGAACACCAGCAGGCAGATATTGATCATATTATTTAAAAGTTGTTATATGCATGCATGCAGCAACGTATGAATGTAACGGAAGTTTGAGTAATTAATTAACGGGTCATTTCCTTTTTCCTTTTTGTTTTTCTGACACGAACGAAAACAGAGAAAAGTCGGTAGGAGGATGCTGTTGACAAGATGTTTGTAGTACATTTTTTCGTTTTATCTCTCGAAATTTCCTTTTGGCTCTCTGCCCTCGAATTCCTTTGTATTGATATAATATTTGCCTCTTTGGCCAAGACCCATTTATAGAAATTTTACCCAACTTGATTTGAATCATCGAAACCATATGGAAAATTTCTCGAAACTATAGGTAGCTAGGCTAGGTATCTTCTTCTTTGGAAAACTTTCATTTTTTATCGCCTTGCATCGCAAGCAACCTCAGATAGCCAGTATCTATATATATATATAATAATGTCAGTTTAGTTTGTCTTAAAACACAGCCACCATTAAAGCGAATATGGGGAATTCTGAGTCCACTTGTTCTCCACATGAAGACGATTGCAAAGAAGCCGAGACTAAGCTGAGGGAGTGTGCGCGGGCTCACTTAACCATCATGCTTGAGGTAATCGGTAACAAAACGTTGGAGGAGGGTTACAAAGCCGCCTTCGATGCCGACGATGATAAGTATGAGGAATACATGGAAAGAGGTCCTTGCAAAGAATCATATATGGCGTATGTAGAATCTACTGATAAGGATTCTGATGACAAGCATATGGCAATGATGGAGTGTATGGAGACTCACTCTGATTACTACGATAAGTTTCTCGACTTCTACAAAGGTGGTCCCGAAAAAGCATTGAAGGAATTTGAATCCGTCGTTCCCTTACTATCTAACGGCGAAGTAGATCCTATTAGGGCTCAAGCGTTTTATGGACACTGTTGCAAACAAGAATACTCGGATTTTATGAATTGCTTCGTGAAGAATAATCTAGCTGAGGTGTTGTCTAATAAGTTAGTTATCAACAGGGATGACTAAATTGTTTTCTTTATAGGTTTTGAGTTTTTTTTTTTTTCTTTCTATCAATGCTTTTTATATAATAAATATTATATGATTTCATGAAAATCTTTACAAAACCTCCAATTCTCGAAACGAGGTACACGTGTTCATCATTCTTGGCAATCTTTCCTTTAATTTACTCACACCTTGCATTGCAAGCAAAATCATGTATATATCCCCTGTATTTGTAATGTATACAACGCGCGAAGAAGATGCCACATGATATTGGGCTACATACCCGATCTTGTACAGAAGAAACAACACCTTGCGCCAATTAATCCTCCAACTTTCCTTCTACTGATTCTTTTGGTAACTACTTAACTAACTATATAGGGAGAGCTTATTACCATTAGATCTTCTAACCTGGAACCATCTCAAGGACCTTGTTTCTGTTTGTGAAGGTAAAACTAAAACCCACCTCAAAAAGTCTAAAATGACGTTGTTTTACTATGAAGTAGCCAATAGTAGATAATACTGGTCTGAAAATCAGATTATGTTGTCTCAAAAAGTCAACTTACATGTGTGTTTGCAGCAGAACTTAAGGTTGGTGAAACCTCATCGAATGAGAGAAGTTTCAGATCTCACCATATTGTCAGACTGGTTAAAACTCCTCTCTCTATCTATCACTGTGTTTAAGATACAAAGATTATCTTTTACTTGGCTTTGGCTTTTGAATGTATCGTTAATTTTGGCAGACGGTTGAAAGCTCTGCTCGTGAGTTCTTAGACAAAGAAAACTCCACCACCCTCATGGCCAGTGTGGTATTATGCTCTCAATCATCAACAACCTTTCTTTTTTTTATGTTGGATCCTGAGTTTTTATGTTCTTTCTAACAACCGTGTCCATTTTCCTTAACGAATGTGTAGAATTTCATATAGCGTGCATCACAGGCGATGTCAGCTGGTGCGAGACTCAATGAAGGCTGCCATACCAATCGAAGTCTGCTTACTCTTGGAACTGTCATCCGTAAACTTAGGTGTGTAAACAATACATCCTTCTTACTTCGGGTGGATCTAGTAAGGGGGAAATTACAAATTACAATGCTTATATATACTAGTCTGCTCTTCTTCTTCTTAGTTAAATTACAACTTATTTTCAAGTTATATGTTTTTTTATCAGGTTTCGATTGCTGATGATATTTCTGGCAAAATGGGGAGGGATATTAGTCTGGTTATTATGGACATGGAATTTGAGAGACAGCGGCAAAGAGATTCTTGAGCTATGGCAGACCTGTACGTCTCTTTTGTTCATAGAACATACTTTTACTTGCTCTTCAAAGGATATGATGAAGCTGATTCAATCTACATTGGAGTTGAGCTAAGAAGACTTTTGTTTATGAAAGACCGCTTCTCTCAGGGAAACCAAGCCTTGCAAGGAGGAGAAACTTTAACTTTGGCCTCAAGGTTAGATACTTATTGTTTTGGTGTTTGTCATTTGTGGTTGTTGCAGTTTTGTTTAACGCCTCCTTCCTTCTTGACAACTCAGAGTTCGCATAGCTGAGTTTTAGCCAAAAGTTGTGTGTGCTATTGATATATTTTTTTTAATCAAATTTGTTGAATAACCAGTAGAGGTTTTGATGAAAACAGGATCAAATAGAGTTAAAAAAAAATATAAAAAATAGATGGGTGTCTTTCACAGACAGTTGTATCTTGCTGGGAAGAGAAAAAGAAAAATCAGTCGACAAGGTTCATCAATATTATAAACATCATCATCTCTCTACTAACCTGATAAAATAATATAACAAGAAAAAGCAAAAGAAAGAAAGAATGACGCAGAAGAAGAAGAAGACACAAGCTCTTCCTCCTCATTCGGCTCTGGACTGACCAGCATGGGAGGACAAGATGATACTGACGATGAGACCGTATAGAGACAGAGCTTCAGCTAAAAATGAGGATCAGAATCATACCAACGAAAAGCTTTGGCTGCTGAGCATTGGCCCTGTGATCGATCACAAAAGAAAACTTGCTTTTTATCCAACAGGATTTATATGAGAGGGGGAAGTGTTACAAAATGTGAGAAACTACAAAGTGAGACATGGTCCGAAAAGAGGCCACGAGAACTGATAACCCTGACACCAGCCAGCATCACCAACAATACCAATGGCGGCCATTCCAGCAGCAAGGCCACAAGCGAGGCCAGAAGAGAGATGTGCATATCCGTCTAAAAGGTAGTAAGATTTAGCCTTGGGGTTGATCCCGGTCCGGTACTGATGATAACAGCAATAATCAAACCATAGAAACCAGCCATAACAACAGGGACGATAGACTTCATGACCAACTCAGGCCTCATGACACCCATAGATGCCACACCTGCACCACTCTTGGCAGCTCCCATGCCTAGGGAATCTGCAGCTGCTTGCTAACTAGGTTACGCCATAACACAAAGACAACAGACTAACTTCCAACATGAGTAGAAAAGGTTGTAAAGATCATTACGTCTGCAGTTTCATCATCTTTGCAAGTAGTTTTTGTACCTGTTTTAGATATTAAGGTGAAGGTTTTAACTTTACAAGAAGATTCTACTGATGTAAAGATCACTAGGTCTGGCGGGGGATGCTGTAGTTTTCAGTACGCTCGTTGAGCACTCCCTTCACAGATTCTTTCCCACTTGAAATTTCTTCGTCTGAATTCACTGAATCTCGGGAACAGTCACCACTGCACAACAAAAGTATCCCACAAGTTATATAATATGTATATATTTTCTTTTTTTTTGAAAAGACAACATCAGGAGACAATTAAAACGGACTCATCCCCAGTTATGCTATAAAAAAAACATTTGAGACTTGTGTGTAGTAGAGTAGGCCCCTTAATTATCATAAGATTATGAGTCGAGCAGACACTTTGAATAGATATGTTTATTTAAAGTCAAGGCCAACACACATTTAACATCTCTGAGACACATACGCAATCGTCGGAGGAGGGCATGCTGCTCTGCTTCCAACTTGGCTTTTGGACCAGTATGTTCTTTTGGAAGGGCTCTTGGGGTGGTCCATCAGCTTCAATCCAATCAAACGGTCAAAGAACAAAGACCTATTACTGTGTCTTCGCTTGATGTAGAATTAGAACCACAAGCGTGGGGAATCTATTACTACATGGACAACCAAAAGAATGAAAAGTTACACTGATCGATTGTCAAATACTACTGACTGGTCTTCGATGTCAGATAAAATTCACCAGCAAGTAACAATTAATATGGGCGGGCAGATTTGATGGCAATTCTTCTAACAAAGTCGGCCCCCTAAGCTGTACCTGCAGTCAACACAGTATCAAGCAACTTAAAACTTATAGCAGTTCCTCCTAATACAACCAGTAGGAGGGACAAACAAAATGCATTATAATAGAGTTTATGCTCTATGTTGTCCTGCATCATATAAACTCTATCTACTCCCTCCAGAGTGAATTTGAAAGTGATTGCAGATTGTATGTAATTTGTTGACTACCATTGATCTCTTTTTTGTATATAGAAAAAGGTAATGACATTGTAATTCTCTATACTCATCCACTGTAAAAATGTATAATTATTGATGTAAAAAAGGAAATAAATAATATATTTATATTGTAATTGGTAAAGCAGGAATAGTTTCTCCAGAGTATGCATGTCCTGGATTGTTATGTAAGAGACAAAACTCTTTGGATCTAGTTTTTGAATTTGTAATTTTTTTTTTGAAACTAGTTTTTTGAATCTGCAACTTCAAGACTGCATCAAAGGTATCTTAGTAAGCAAAAGTACAATTTGAAAAAAAAGAATAATACTTTAAAATTCTTCTGTGTATTCAGGTGCTAAAAAGCATCCACCGTCAACTAAGTAAATTATTATTAAGGAGCTAATGTTTGAATACTTAGTCCTAAAGAAAACTTTATATTACACTGATAGGATACACTTCATCAGTTTGGTAAATGTGAAAGCATTTACATATTAAGGGGTAGTTTAGTAATTTCGTCAGCGTAAAGACAAACCGCTGATAGGTTGATGTCGACATGAGTGAGAATGATAACTTACGTACCGCTCTGTTTTTTTTTTTTTTGAACACTCATATCGCTCTGTTTCCTCCTCCCTTTTCAAACCAAAAAAGGAAGAAAGAGTAGTAGAAAGAAGAAGAAGCTAGAAACTGAACTTTAAAGTTCACACCTCATAAGCTTCTACTTTCTACTTGAGCATCTAGGGGAACAATGGATTCCGGATCGGGTTTGGATCCGAGTCGTAAGAGCAAAGGAGGTGGAGAGGGAAAGTTCGGTGCTTTCTTGAAGAGAGTAGAACCCTTCTTACCGAGAAAGGACTTGAACCCGATTGAGCTAAGATCTTGGGCCAAGAAAACCGGTTTTGTCTCCGATTACACCGGAGAAACCAGCACGAGTAGTACTGGTAACAAGCTCGGTGAGAGCTGCTCTGCTTTTGATTTGCCAAGAGTCAGAGATCATCAAACAGATCAAGTTTCGTCTCGCCAAACCGATCTCGACCCGATTCTTGGCCGAAGTAGACGGTCCGATATCGGATCTAGTTCCAGCAGGTCCAAACCGGGCTCTGTAGAGGAAGAGAGAGGATCAAACCGGAACGAGGAAAGAAACGCGGCTGAGACACCGTTGGAGAATGAAGGAGGCGGGAAAAGAAGTCGCGATTTGGAAAATGGGTGTTACTATCCAGGTGGCGGTGGAGAAGGAGAAGGAGAAGAAGGTGGAGGTTGGCCTAAACCCATTGTAATGAAGTACGGTCTCAGAGACCATCCTCCTAGCTTCGGTTAGTTTCTTCTTCAAATATTTGTACGAACACTATCTATCACTTACCTTTTTGATAGATTCGTTTTTTTCTTTCTTTGAAATGCAGTTCCGCTTATGTATTACGGTTTGCAACACTATCTCTCACTTGCTGGTTCACTTGTCTTTATACCTCTTGTCATTGTTCCAGCCATGGATGGCTCTGATGTAAGTCTCTGCTTCTCCTTTCTTCTTCTTCTGTGAAAGCTTCTTGACTAGTTTCTTTGGTCTTAATGATGATGATGATCAGAAAGATACCGCGGCAGTGATCTCAACAATGCTGCTTCTTACTGGCATCACAACCGTACTTCACTGTTATTTCGGTACTCGGCTTCCTTTGGTCCAAGGAAGCTCCTTTGTTTACTTAGCCCCGGCTTTGGTTGTCATCAACTCTGAGGAGTTTAGGAACCTCACTGAGCATGTAAGCTTTTAGTAAAGGATTTGTTTTTCTTTGGGAAACTTTGGGACAAAACTTCTGTTGTTTTTGTGTAGAAATTTCGGGAGATAATGAGAGAGCTACAAGGAGCTATAATCGTTGGTTCATTGTTCCAGTGCATACTGGGATCCACTGGTCTCATGTCTCTCCTTCTTAGGTGATTATTCTAGATTCCAGAAAGAAAGAAAAAAACATCAGTTTCTTACATTATTTATTGTTTCTTTGTTAACTATGTTTCCTTTTTCAGATTTATTAATCCTGTTGTAGTAGCACCAACCGTAGCAGCAGTAGGATTAGCATTCTTTAGCTATGGGTTTCCACAAGCCGGCACTTGTGTTGAGATCAGCATTCCTCTAATAGTTCTCCTTCTCATTTTCACATTGGTAAGGCTTCTCATTTGCCTCACAAACTTGAAATAACAAAATGAGCTCATGTTTCTGACATTTTCTTTCAGTATCTTCGTGGAGTTTCACTCTTTGGTCATCGCATATTCCGAATCTATGCGGTATGTTTATCCATCTTTTTGTAAGAGTGCAATCTTCTTCTAGAGCTGAAGAGTTTTTATTTTATTTTTATGTTGCTTATCTTGGTCCCAGGTGCCGCTGAGTGCTCTGATCGTCTGGACATATGCATTCTTTTTAACAGTCGGTGGTGCATATGACTATAAAGGCTGCAACGCCGACATACCAAGCTCTAACATACTGATAAACGAATGTAAGAAACACGCGTATACTATGAAGCATTGCAGAACAGATGCTTCTAACGCGTGGACAACTTCTCCTTGGCTCAGAATCCCTTATCCATTCCAATGGGGGTTTCCTAGTTTCAACATGAGAACTTGTATCATTATGATCTTTGTGTCTTTGGTTGCATCAGTGGATTCAGTAAGTATATCCCTTCCCCTTTTGCCAACATGTGTTTGAGGTGTGATGATGATAGTTTCTTGCTGCTAAATGTGTACACTTGTGTTGTTAGGTTGGAACATATCATGCCACATCGATGTTAGTGAATGCTAGGCGCCCTACACGTGGTGTTGTGAGTAGAGGTGTTGCGTTAGAAGGCTTTTGCAGTTTATTAGCTGGAATATGGGGTTCCGGTACCGGTTCAACCACGTTAACTGAAAATATTCATGCAATTAATATCACCAAGGTGGCTAGCCGAAGAGCTTTGGCAGTGGGAGCTCTGTTCTTGATATTTTTCTCATTTGTTGGTAAGCATCATCATCTAATGACAGATTTTAAGTGTAAATCTTTATACACTCCTCTCTAATTTTTTTTTTAAAAAAAAAATCTTACAGGAAAATTAGGTGCGGTTCTTGCTTCAATACCACAGGCTTTGGCTGCTTCAGTGTTATGCTTTATATGGGCACTTACAGTGGCTCTAGGTCTATCGAATCTCCGGTACACACAAACAGCGAGCTTTAGGAACATAACCATAGTTGGAGTCTCAATGTTTCTTGGACTATCCATCCCTGCTTATTTCCAGCAGTATCAGCCACTATCAAGTCTGATACTACCGAGCTATTACCTTTCCTTTGGTGCCGCTTCAAGTGGACCGTTTCAAACGGGCATCATGCAAGTAAGCCACTATCTTTACCTTCTCTTTTGCCTTTGATTAGCATTTTTTTCTGGACAATGATGGACTCAGTGAGTCTCTTTGTATGCAAACTGCAGTTGGATTTTGCGATGAATGCTGTGATGTCTCTGAATATGGTTGTAACATTTCTACTGGCTTTCGTGTTGGACAACACTGTACCGGGTAGTAAGGAAGAGAGGGGAGTTTATGCGTGGTCACGAGCCGAGGACATGGAGGTGGACCCTGCAATGCAAGCTGATTACTCGTTGCCAAGAAGAGTTGCTCAGATTTTCCGTTGCAGATGTTGCTAGTAGATTTCTTAAGATCCAGTTTCGTTTCAATAGCTTTACAGAGAGACATCTTACATGTTCTTACTTAATATATGGAAGAGAAGGTTCTAATGAAAAAATTTACAGGTTTGTTGGAGTGATAGTCCCCTCCACTGTTGTCTTAGCGTTTGTGAAAGAAACTAACCCATAGATGGAGCAAGAGTGCACAATACGCAAGAATAATGAATTTTCCTCGAAGATTGTTGTTTGGTGTTATTGTTATAAGCTATGATATTTAAATTTTAAAAAACTTACAAGAGGTGTACATACATACTAGCTTTTTGTTTTGTTTTTGCTTGGGACCGTATCTACGGGTTTGATCAGTACTTGATGACATGGTGGCGTAACCATAACTCATACATGATCATGTGGAAGGCATCGAATTTAACTGGTGGTGAGTTCCATTGAAAATGCTTCTGAACCTGCAAAGCAACAAGACCACCACCAATCATAATCAGCTTCTTGTTAATACAACATTTGAAGAAAAGGATGACCATTTTTTTTATCTTTTACCTTCACTAAGTTGTTATGCAACGAAACAAACTCCGATTGTGTTATGTTCTTGAGGATCTGCTTAAGGTCATACACATCTCGCTCTCTTAGTACAACCGCAAATTTTCTCCAGTTCAGAATATCGTTGAAAGGAAGGTCGTAGTAGTCTGACAATATAACTGCCCAAAACCAACAAGATTTTCATTAAGTTTTTAGTCTCTCTTTGAGTAGAGCAAAAGAGCACACACTTACCAGGAACACAACCGTAATGGATGGAGTCAGTAATGCGAGCACTGTTGACTTGAGAACCACCAGGGCATATGCAGAACTTAGTCCTGTAGAATCTCTTCTGATACACTAAATGCCCTGTAGCCCTGTTTATCCTGTTGTTTGAAATATCGAGCTCCGTGTCGTTCTCCCACACGCGTGCAAGTATCACACGTATCTTTGAGTTCCTATGACCAGCCCAAAAACCAAGCGTCGTCCTGTAAGTAAGTTCACACCACCGTTTTTAGTAACATTGACTACTGCAAAACTACTAAACCATTTCTAAGGCTCTTTTTACCGGTTCTCAACATCATTTCCACCGGCAGGGAGTGCAAACGGCTGAAGCACCTGAGGCAAAGCAACATCTTTGTGAGGAACGAAACCAACATTGTAGCTGGGCGAGCACACAACCCGAATCGTATTCTTGATCAGAAGAGGAGATCCCTCGAAGGCTCTAACACCAACGTCGTGGCAAGTGACAAAAAAGTGATCAGCTCCTAATGTTCTGTTCCAATAAGGATACTTTGCTATCAACCCATCAACGTAGTTCTGAACGATCACAGTCATGTTCTCATACGATGTCCCCTGGCAAATAAATAAAGCATCAAACTTTCACTTAAAAGAATCGAAATTTTTAAAGTGAATTCAAATGGGGAAAGATTGTTACTTTGCCACGCATCTTGTGTGGAGAGACAGGGACGAAGAAGAGATCCGCTTCCTCTGGATCTAACGTACGGAACCGACTCTCCCTGATGTTCTGAAAGAAGTAACCCTCGCTGGCGTATTTTCCGGTGACTTTCCTCGGCGTCTGGTAGAACGTGTCGGGATCTCCGTCGGGGTAAATGTAAACCTTGAACTTCTTCTCCATCTCCGCGTAATTCGACCGGAAAGACTCAGGAGAGTGATACACATCGGAGTAGTTTTTCTCATCCTCCTCCTCCGGCGGTGCTCCGTCGTTAACGAAGGTCTGAGGGACCTGATTCGCGCCTACTACGATGGGAGACGGCGGCGAAGTGCGGAGGGAATTGAGAGAGAGGTAGAAGAGGGAGAGGAAAGTGAGGACGGCGAGGGTGAGGAGTGATCCTTTTAGCGAACACAGCGGCGGCGAGGAGGAGGAAGACAGCTGCGACGAAGGTTTGACGATCGTCATTCGGACCGGACGGATCTGTTACTAAAGCTGGTTCCTTTGTCTCGACGAAGCTCACATGTGCATACATCAAAAAATATATATATATATATATATGATGCTTACTAACATATGTGGTTTATTTGGTTAAATAACTCAAAAAATATTATTTATTACTATTTATGTTCATTATCATTTTTATCTGTTACTCAAATATTTAACATTGCATTTTACATTTTAGAGAAATCAATCTTCTAGCTAGGGAATATGTCAGTCCTGGGAGTGTGTCTGTCTTTGTGGTTTGATGTACATGTTACTGAGATTTGTTGATAATTGTACTTTCTTGGGGGTCAAAATACTTGTACTTTTTAAGTGTTTAGTTGTTCTAAGTTTTTATTTTCTGTCGGCAAGTTGTTCTAAACTCACATATGAATACATCGCATAAGATATATCTCTATTCACGGCTACTGGACAAAAGATACATGTTTATCTACATACTGTTAAGGAAGAAATCAATTAAAAAGGACATGATAACAATTTTTTTTTTTTTGGTTGGAACGCAACATGATAACAAAATCAAACACTCAAAAATGCAAGCAAACAAACAAGAAAATAAGCAAACAATCAAACAATCAGATAAAGTCGTTATGTTTTCTAAAAATAAGAGAAGGGAATTTTTTTATTTATAATAGCTTAGATTGATTATGAGAAATATAATGATCATAAGTGTTATGACAAATGAAGCATACTATCTCTAACGATCGCAATGATGGATACTATGTTTTAATTACTCGTTGTCACGAATTTACATATATGCTTTCTCATCAAGTTATATGTAGAATTTCCCTTATTCTTAAAAAGCTTGAAAAATTATAATGAAAACAAAACTTAATTAAGTTTTACTAATTAGGATTTTATGTTTTAATGGGAATTTTTTTTCATAGTAGCTAGACTGATTAAGAGGAATGTAATGATCATAAGTATCATGACAAATGAAACATACTATCTCTCTAATGTTCGTAAAAGTATCATGACAAATGAAACATACTATCTCTAACGCTCGTAAACGCTCGTAATGACGGAACACCATGCTTTATTTGTTATCACAAATTTACATGTATTTTCTCCATAACCGATCAAGTTATAAATAGAATCTTCCTTATTCTTTAAGAACTTGAAAAATTATAATTAAAACAAAGCTTTGAAATTTTTTTTTATCTTACGTACATTTGTTTTAAAAGTAAATTACTAATTCAGATTTTATGTTTTTAAACATATAAGTGGTGAAACTTTTTATAATAATGATTATGAGGAACATAGTGATCAGGTTTAACTTATATTTTAAATTATTATGAAATACTTCATAAAACATAATTAGCACTTTTGTTTAGTGAATAATTGTTCTTTCATAATAATATTTATACGTATACATGATGAGAACGCTATTAATATAACTATATCTAAATACATTTTCAGATAGCTTTGTTACCACAAAATTTACACCATGCAATCAAATCCAAAAAATACATTTTCAGATAGCTTAGTCACCACAAAAATTACACCATGCAATCAAATCCAACGTTACAACCTGTTCATTGTGAATGAAATACAAATTTCACAATAAACACTCAAAAGGTATCAGAAATTAACTGATAAAAAAATTACTGCAAAATCTTAAAATGTCTATTATGAAAAAAGGAAATTGTTGGGAATTTAGAAGCCCAACATAAATAAAAAAAAGAAAGACGATCAAGAAACTCAATATTCTTCTATGAAACCGAGTCTTAGCTATTACCGAGTCCTATTAGAACTCTAATGTCAAAAGTCAAAGTAACTCCTAGTTAGGTTTTGGTATACCTATTCCCGTTTAGTCTTGGACTTTGCTTAACAACAAATTAAACCACACGCATATATAAATACGAATGTCTCCGCAGATATCTTATTCTTACATTAGATTCGATCATGAGATTTGGTAAAGAAAAGATGATTTTGCAGAATATAGCTTCTTCGTTGATGATCTGTTTCCTTCTGTTGCTTCTTCTTCCAAGGTGAGTTTATTTTTATTTTAATGATATTTACGTTACGGTCAAACATACACATTCACATATATGAACATCTATGTATGTGCACAAAGTTCACAAGTTTCTCAAATCTCATGCATATTTTCGTTTGTTTATTTGACAACAATTGTGATTTCTGTATGTATTTTTAAAGATTATAGATTTTGACATAGAAAATTCCCTTAACCAAAAAGTCTTTGAAGGTTATACAATTATTTGTTTTGTATCTAATTAACATTAGACAAAACCCTAATCTCTATCATCCGTCATATTTAACTCCGTTAATTGTACGCAAGTGCACCGAGCCGAGCGTTTTCAATTCAATGGATTGACGTTAATCGTTATATTTAATTGTGATTATTGAACTCTTACAGGAATGGAATAAGCGCAAGAGCTCCAACAGTGCAGCAGATAAGAAGCAGACATGGAACTAGAGAGGTATATACAACATGTCTTTTGATCAATGATTATAATTTATAAGATCATGCAGAGATATATGCTAAATAAATTATATAACCTTTTCAGGTGATAGTGGACAATGGGATTATCAGAGTCAGTTTCTCTAGTCCTCAAGGACTTATAACTAGCATCAAATACAAAGGAATCGATAATGTTCTTAATCCACATGTCCGAAATCGAGGGTAATTATTTATTATTCCATAAACTTATATTGATTTAAGTATTTAAAAGTAACCCTGCTTAATTAATTCTGGTGTAATTTTAGGTATTGGGACATAACATGGCAAGGAGAAAACATTCGAGGCTTGGATGGGTAAGTAACTTAGTTTAAAACTTTGTCTGAAATTGTCAGTTGAACAAGTATTTAATAAAACTAAACACATGTTCACATTCACAGAGATGTATTTACTTTTGCTCGGTTTAACAATTTGTTTTTTTTTTTCCTCAAAAGTACCATTTATTAATTTCCAAACCTTCCAAGAAGGCAAGGTTTACAGGATTTAGAACCGTAATAAAGGAAATACAACAGGCAGCGAAACATTTGAATGAAACACATGTGAAGCAGAATTGTTTATTAATTTGTTTTCCAAAAAGAATATTTAATCTTCATAATTGATTAACTCTGTTTTTCATTGTTTATCAGAATTGAAGGAACCAACTTTAGAATTATAACTCAAAACGAGGAACAAGTGGAGATTTCATTCTCAAGAAAATGGAAGGGTGGTTCTAAACATATTCCACTAAATATAGATAAAAGGTATATTATACGAACAAATACGTCAGGAATCTACGCATACGGAGTCTTCGAGAGACTTTCCGAATGGCCAGAAGTCGAGATGGGTCAAGTCCGAATAGTATTCAAACTCAACACTGATAGGTATTTAATACGTTTTTCACTATAAGAAAAATCAACGATGTTCATGTTATTTGTTTGAATTACAGAGTTTTATTTATATTTGGTGTAAATATATACATATTTGTAGATTCCGTTATATGGTGGTGGCAGATGATCGGCAAAGACAAATGCCAAATGACAATGACCGTGACATCCACCGTGGCCATGCCAAGGCTCTTGCTTACAAAGAGGCTGTACAATTGATTCGTCCTGATGACCTAAGGTTCAAAAACCAGGTAATTATAATATAACGAATTTAAGTTTAAATGTAGTATAGGATGGATAGGGGATATAGAAATCTATAAAAAAAAGTTTGTATATGGTTTAGCACATTCGTATTGCTAATCCTAATTGTTATTCCATACAAAATCTCTAATATATTTTTTTTGCTAAAGCAAAGTCTCTAATATTTGAATGTTTAAATTGAATGGTATTATAGGTGGATGATAAGTACCAATACTCATGTGAGGTCAAGGACAACAAGGTGCATGGTTGGATCTCAACCAAGTCCCATGTCGGTTTTTGGCTCATCTCCCCGAGCGGCGAATACCGCTCTGGTGGACCTAGCAAGCAGGAGCTCACGTCTCACGTCGGTCCCACGGCCATCACCGTAAGGATTGATCAAAAACCAGTTTACTCTAAGATTTCAAAACTAATTAGGAAAACACGATTATATTTTAATTTTTAATTAATTAATCTAATAATGCAGAGCTTTACAAGCGGACATTATGTTGGTCGGGAAATGGAGACAAGATTCAAAACTGGTGAAGCGTGGAAAAAGGTCTTCGGACCTGTTTTCATTTACTTAAACTCTGATTCTACGAGCAAAAATCCTCGTCATTCATTATGGGAAGATGCTAAACGACAGGTTACTAATTTTGTTATAAGATATTGTTTTTTATATTTTCAAAAATTTATTTACGTAACGCATAAAAGAAGGGACGTTAATTTCGTTATATCAATCTTCAGACCGAAGAAGAAGTAGAAGCCTGGCCGTATGATTTTGTAGAATCCTCTGACTTTCCTTCTCGTCAAGAAAGAGGAACTGTTACCGGTCGGCTCTTAGTCAACGACAGGTACATACTTTTGAACAGTTGTTTTTTTTTTTTGAAACAGTTGTTTACTTTGACCTTTTACTAATATTTTTATTTGTCAGATTCTTGACTCCGGCACAATCTGCATACATCGGTTTAGCACCGCCGGGAGAAGCTGGTTCATGGCAGAAAAATACTAAGGTATATCATCATCACTCTTTGATGTCTCTTCTTTAAATTTGATTTCACTTATTAAATACATATTTTGATCGTTATTTTTGTCTTTCTTTTCTAGGGGTATCAATTTTGGACACAGACGAACGAAACCGGCTATTTCACGATTGATAACGTTAGACCGGGAAGTTACAATCTGTACGGATGGGTTCCCGGTTTTATCGGAGACTTTCAATACCAAAACCGAGTTAACGTAGCTGCGGGTTCACAGATTAGTCTCGATAGAGTTGTGTTCGAGCCTCCTAGGAATGGTCCAACGTTGTGGGAGATTGGTGTACCGGATAGAACCGCTCGAGAATACTTTGTACCGGAACCATACAAGGATAAAATGAATCCCTTATACCTAAACCACACCGACAAGTAAGCCTTCAATCCTCATGACCCCGGTTCCAAAACCGGTTTTGGTTCTAATGATTCTGGTTTTGCTGTTTGTTCCACAGGTTTAGGCAGTATGGGTTATGGCAACGATACACAGAGTTATATCCAAATCATGATCTCGTCTACACAATTGGAGTTAGTAACTATAGTCAAGACTGGTTCTACGCTCATGTCACCAGGTAACAATGTTATATAAACAAAAAGGTTTATTGAATTAAAATCAGTCTTTTGAAATCTTAATTATTATTATTTTTAAATCTTCAGGAACATCCATGATTCGACCTATGCACCAACCACATGGCAGATTGTGTTTCAACTTCCATATGTGAACCGGCGAGGTAGCTACACATTGCAACTGGCTTTAGCCTCGGCTGCACGAGCTAACTTACAAGTACGGTTCAACAGCGAATACTCGAGACCATTATTCTCAACTGGTAACATCGGAAGAGATAATGCTATTGCTAGACATGGAATCCATGGAGTCTATAGGCTTTACACCATCAATGTTCCTGGAAGGCTACTAAGAACCGGGACCAACACGATTTATCTACGTCAAGCTAAAGCGACCGGTCCTTTTGAAGGTCTTATGTATGACTACATTCGTCTTGAAGCGCCTTCCAGAGCTTAGATTCACACACTAATTCATAATTAGTTTTTATTTATTTATTTTTACAGAATCGTTAGGAGATTATAGTTTGTATAGATCAGGATTTTTTTTTTTTGAGATTTACTGATTATGATATTCTATTTTTTTCTTCTAAATTATGAAATTGTTATGGTTAATAGCATCATGAGTTTTGTAAGTGTTCAAGTTTATTAATTTTATCGAAGCATTAATAAGAAAATGCCACCAGCAACAGAGACATTAAGAGATTCAAACTCACCTTCCATGGGAATGCTCACGAGCTCACACACTTGTCGTGATTGCTCAGACAAACCGTGCCCTTCACTGCCTAAGAACAAGCATAAAGGCCTGTCTGCTAAAGACTGAGCAAACTCTAAGGAAAGTTTGGAGACTGTACTTGCTGGATGGCCAGCCATTAGCTTCATTTGAAACCGGATTTCTAGAAGATTAAGGTGGTTCCAGTTTCCAGAAACTATAGGGAGTTGAAACGAAGCACCTCGGCTTGCTCGCAGAGCTTTGTCGTTGAATGGATCACGTTCAACCCGGAAGCAGAAATCATATTCAGCCTAACACATACCGTAACAAAATGCAATCATGTTGACCACAATCAATTCATACAAATAATAGTCAAGAGTATCACACGCCTATTCTTAAAGAACCTACAATATAGCAAATCCTAATTAACCAACCAATTTTTTATTTCAAAATTATCAAAAGTATACAACGAGAGCAATACTGACACTTCATCCACCCAATATAATATGTTATATTTTGCAATCTATTAATAAACCAAACATAATTAATCTTAACATACATAATCCCTTCACACCTTAACATTCTCAAAACCATAAACATTATTATCATTTCTCTTGCAAAGGCTTACAGTACAATGTACACGCACAAAAAAAAATTACATACTTATATACATCATATGTAAAGCACATCCTGCGCCTTACTCTAGTACTTCATAAAACATAATTAGCACTTTTGTTTAGTGAATAATTGTTACTTTCATAATAATATTTATACGTACGCACGAGAACGTTATTAATATAAAATACATTACTTTGACTAAATATAAAATATGTTGACCCCAATGCATTCATGTAAAAAATAGTCATGAGAACCACACACCTGTTCTTAAGAACCTAAAATATAGCAAATCATAATTAACTAACCAATTTTCGATTCAAAATTATCAAAAAATATATAACGAGAACAACACTTACACTTCTCCACCCAATACAATATGTTATATGTTGTAATCTATTAATAAACATAATTAATCTTGACATACATAATTCCTTCACACCTTAACATTCTCAAAACCATAAACATTATTATCATTTCTCTTGCAAAGGCTTACATAACACACACAAAAAATAATAAAATTACATGCTTATATACATCACATGTAAAGCACTTCATAAAACATAATTAGCACTTTTGTTTAGTGAATAATTGTTGCTTTCATAATAATATTTATACGTACACATGAGAACGCTATTAATATAAAATACATTACTTTGACTAAATATAAAATGCATTTTCTGTTAGCTTGTCACCACAAAATTTACAGCATGCAATCAAACCCAACGTTACAACTTGTTCATTATGAAAGAAATAAAAAATTTCACAATAAACACTCCAAAAGATAAGAAACTGATAAAAATAAGTATTGCGAAACCTTAAAATATCTATTATGAGAAAAGGAAATTGTTGGGATCACACGCCCAACATAAATAAACAAAAAAAGAAAGACGATCAGGAAACTCAAATATCTATACTAATAATATATATATATACTAATAAAGTAGGCTTTTTATCTCCTTGGGGAAAAATGCCATGTGACATTTTCTTTTAATAATTAAAATATTTTCACAATTTAAATTTAATAAATTTTGGTATTAATTGTAAAATAAATTGGGGGTTTTAAACTTTCCTTCATACAGGTCCAAACGTTTATAAGAGTATTTTGAATCTGACCCGGACCCGTAGTTGAACCAATAAATTTGGTGACCCAATATAAATCGGATTTGGGTTTTGTGAAAACCCATAAACACACAAAAAACTCACTAAAACCCGATACATATTGCAGCTTGGTTGAACCAATAGATAATTTTTAATTTTTACTATTTTAGTTCAAGTTATGTTTTAAAATGATTTTTTATATTCTAAAGTTCTAATTAAAAATTAAAAATTTTCAGTTTTATTGTCGTCTTCCTCTTCTTCTACACTATAATTTATGTTTGCAAGAAAGATGAGTTATGATAGTGCTTGAGCTGCACGTCCGCAAAATAGACTAAAGCACGATGAGGCTTATTATTCCTCTACACTACAATTTACGTTTGCAAGAAAGATGAATAAATTATTTTTTATTTATTT
This sequence comes from Brassica nigra, assembly GCA_016432835.1. Taxonomy (NCBI): domain Eukaryota; kingdom Viridiplantae; phylum Streptophyta; class Magnoliopsida; order Brassicales; family Brassicaceae; genus Brassica; species Brassica nigra. Next base: position 738,709 of record CM028242.1, read on the forward strand.
TTTATTTAACTTAGTTTATAACAAATCATTACATTTTTAATTTACAGATCAAAAAGAATAAAATCATATGATCATGTGATCATGTGAATTATAAAAGAGAGTTTTGGATTGTTGAAGAAGAAAAACCAGGCGAGCTTGGTTATAATAAATTAGAGAATGTTCTTGCTGAAGAATATCCCAAAGATGATGAAGTGATAAATTTAGAAAATTTGTTGGTAAGTTTTAAAATTTAGAGAAAACAAAAATTAATTGATGTGATCTGGTGTTAGTTTATTTTTGTTATTGACAATTTATTACAATGATATTTTAATTTTTGTTTATTTTAGATTGAAAGTTTAATTTTATGTCTTGATTTTTTTAAATGTCATAAATCTTATGTTACAATTTTTTAAAATAGTCTAATTTATTTTTTAATATTTTGTATGTACACTTAAAATACTTAACTTTAGCTTTTATATATATTTGTGCTCATAGCTAATATATTATTATATAATAAAACTAATTCATTTATTAATCCGATTCATCCGGTTGATCCAATGATCCAGTGATCCGGTAAATCATCCGATTCAGTGTTCGTGTCGGGTTTCAAAACACTGGTTTATAGGATTTCTTTGTATTTGATGTTGACGATGGAGAATATAGTCTCTACAATTCTCCTTCTTTAACGCAATCAACGTAATCGTTCATATAATCAATCCAGAAATTCCACTCATCCCACTATCTTCTATTGAATGCTTCTTTAGTTCCTGCGTTTCATTGTATATGTATAGACGGTGTGAGAGTTCGGACGATAATCCCTTTACTTTTCTCAATTCAATCATTGTCGAATTCCCAGTTTCATCGCTCGGAGTTGAAGACAAATCGGTGTAGAGATATTCAGACTAGACTACAACAATTTTGGCAAGCCTGAAATATTAAGAAATGGGTGAGATATTGGGGTTTATATGTTGTTGATTAATGGGAAGGTACACCGGTTTCTTATTTCAGTTTACCAGTTAATGATTGCTTACTTTTAAAGTAGTAGTTTTCTTATGCATCATTTCTTTTCTCAGGTGGTGCTTTTACATGCGTTAATCAACTTTCTCAGGTTTAACACCTTCAAACATTTCTTGAAAGAAAGCTCAGTCAATGAGATGAATATTTAAGATTTCAACTAAATTAACTTTTTTATGACTATCGATTTTTACTCTATTTTTATTAATCGATTAGTAACAACTACTTATGCTATTCTTCTTTGAACTAAAGAACTTCAAACAAAATAATATACTACGGTCGCAAACCACTACCAAAAATATCAAAAAGATCAGAAAATATCATTTTTTTACATATTTTTATCTTACATATTTTTAACATATTTTCTTTACTAAGACTATATAATAAATTAAAATTTTAAGTAAGAATACAACATACGAATCCGGCGCGTAGCGCCGGATATCACTAGTTCTTCTATAAAACCGAGTCCTATTAGAACTCTAATGTCAGAAGTCACAGTAACTCCTAGTTAGGTTTTAGTATACGTAATCCTTTTTAGTCTTGGACTTTGCTTAGCAACAAGTTAAACCACACGCATATATAAATACGAGTGTCTCCGCAGATATCTTATTCTAACATTATATTCGATCATGAGATTTGGTAAAGGAAAGATGATTTTGCAGAATATAGCTTCTTCGTCGATGATATGTTTCCTTCTGTTGCTTCTTCTTCCAAGGTGAGTATATTTTTATCGTCATGATATTTACGTTACGGTCAAACATACACATTCACATATATGAACATCTCTATCTATGAAGAATGCTTACAAAAAAAACATCTATGTATGTGCAGAAAGTTCACAAGTTTCTCAAATCTCATGCATATTTTTCGGTTGTTTGTCTGTTTGACAACAATTGGGATTTTTGTATGTGTTTTATTTATTTTTTTTGGTCAAAGAAAATTCGATTAACCAAAAAGTCTTTGAAGGTTATACAATTATTTGTTTTGTGTCTAATTAACATTAGAACCAAACACTAATTAAATCTCTATCATCCGCCATAATTAACTCCGTTAATTGTATGCAAGCACCGAGCGTTTTCAATTCAATGCATTGACGTTATTTAACTGTGATTATTGAACTCTTACAGGAATGGAATAAGTGCAAGAGCTCCGACAGTGCAGCAGATAAGAAGCAGACATGGAACTAGAGAGGTATATACAACATGTCTTTTGATCAATGATTATAAGAACATGCAGATATATATGCTAAATAATTATGTAACCTTTTTCAGGTGATAGTGGACAATGGGATTATCAGAGTCAGTTTCTCTAGTCCTCAAGGACTTATAACTAGCATCAAATACAAAGGAATCGAAAATATTCTTAATCCACATGTCCGTACTCGAGGGTGATTATTTAGTATTCCATAAACTTATATTTTTTTCCCATAAACTTATATTGATTTAAGTATATAAAAGTAACCCTGCTTAATTAATTCTGGGGTAATGTTAGGTATTGGGACATAACATGGCAAGGAGAGAACATTCGGGGCTTGGATGGGTAAGTAAATTAGTTTAAAACTTTGTCTGAAATTGTCAGTTGGACAAGTATTTTATAAAACTAAACACATGTTCACATTCACAGAGCATGTATCTACTTTTGATCGGTTTTTTTTTAACAATTTGTTTTTCAAAAAGAATATTTAATCTTCAGAATTTATTAACTCCGTTTTTCATTGTTTATCAGAATTGAAGGAACCAACTTTAGAATTATAACTCAAAACGAAGAACAAGTGGAGATTTCATTCTCAAGAAAATGGAATGGTGGTTCTAAGCATATTCCACTAAATATAGATAAAAGGTATATTATACGAACAAATACGTCAGGAATCTACGCATACGGAGTCTTTGAGAGACTTTCCGAATGGCCAGAAGTCGAGATGGGTCAAGTTCGAATAGTATTCAAACTCAACACTGATAGGTATTTAATACGTTTTCCTTTTTTTTTAAATGAAATTTATTACGTTTTCACCATAAGAAAAATCAACGATATGTTCATGTTATTTGTTTGAATTACACAATTGTATTTATATTTCGTGTAAATATATACATATTTGTAGATTCCGTTACATGGTGGTGGCAGATGATCGGCAAAGACAAATGCCAACCGACAATGACCGTGACATCCACCGTGGCCATGCCAAGGCTCTTGCTTACAAAGAGGCTGTACAATTGATTCGTCCTGATGACCTAAGGTTCAAAAACCAGGTAATTATAATATAGGGAATTTAAGTTTAAATGTAGTATAGGATGGATACGGGATAGAAATCTATAAAAAAAAGTTTGTATATGGTTTAGCACATTCGAATTGCTAATCCTAATTGTTATTCCATACAAAATCTCTTATATATATCTTCTTTTTTTTGCTAAAGCAAAGTATAATATTTGAATGTTTAAATTGAATGGTATTATAGGTGGATGATAAATACCAGTACTCATGTGAGGTGAAGGACAACAAGGTGCATGGTTGGATCTCGACCAAGTCCCATGTCGGCTTCTGGCTCATCTCCCCAAGCGGCGAGTACCGCTCGGGTGGACCTAGCAAGCAGGAGCTCACGTCTCACGTCGGTCCCACGGCCATCACCGTAAGGATTGATCCAAAACTACTTACTCTTAGATTTCAAAACTACTTTTTATTATGTTTTTTCTAAAATTTAATTAATTAATCTAATAATGCAGAGCTTTACAAGCGGACATTATGTTGGTCGGGAAATGGAGACAAGATTCAAAACTGGTGAAGCGTGGAAAAAGGTCTTCGGACCTGTTTTCATTTACTTAAACTCTGATTCTACGAGCAAAAATCCTCGTCATTCATTATGGGAAGATGCTAAACGACAGGTTACTAATTTTGTTATAAGATATTGTTTTTTATATTTTCAAAATTTATTTACGTAACGCATAAAAGAAGGGACGTTAATTTCGTTATATCAATCTTCAGACCGAAGAAGAAGTAGAAGCCTGGCCGTATGATTTTGTAGAATCCTCTGACTTTCCTTCTCGTCAAGAAAGAGGAACTGTTACCGGTCGGCTCTTAGTCAACGACAGGTACATACTTTTGAACAGTTGTTTTTTTTTTTTGAAACAGTTGTTTACTTTGACCTTTTACTAATATTTTTATTTGTCAGATTCTTGACTCCGGCACAATCTGCATACATCGGTTTAGCACCGCCGGGAGAAGCTGGTTCATGGCAGAAAAATCCCTTTCTTATTATTTGAGGAGCATTTTAAAAAATAAACCTCACCCTCATGTATGATTAACAACTTTGCCATTACTGATGTGTCATCACTAGAATCCACCTCACATCATTTATAGAATAACCCTTTGTTGACTAGAATAATTACATATCATGCCATTATCAAATAAATATACAAAGTGATTATAATATATGTTTTTGTTGGTTCACTTCATACACGTGCCTATGAATCTGGTGTTCAAGGCGGCTTAAAAAAAGGGCATTGGAATAAATCAATGTAGCAGAAATGATTTAACTTAACGTCGTAACATTGTTTCGTCTATTTGCTTAAGGTGTGAATATAAACAAATGTGTGAATATAAACAACGTTTCGTAAAAGAAAGGTGTGAATATAAACAATGTTTCGTATTTTACAGAACACAGCGATTTTTTGCAATAATGTAATCGTTAAAAATTCTTTGAGATTCTACACTGGAAATGATTCTCAAAAGCTACAAAATTTAAATAAATCATTGTGTTTTAATTTTTTTACGTTAAGTTTTTATTTTTGATTATAGTTTTATATAAAACATTGGAACAACAATGTTTCAGAAATAACTGCATTAGTCTAATTGTTGTATTAGTCTAACTGCATTATTATCTATATAGTACATATTCTATATAAATTCATATTAATTTCAGAAATAACTGCATTAGTCAAAATGCTTAAATATAAGAATCATACTTATAAAAAAAATGTGTATATCAATCTATATGGTTTCAGTGCAATATAATGTCATTATGATTCGTTCTCATCTATATAAATTCAAATTTATAATTGAAATAAATTGTGTTTTCTAATTTTAGAAAACAGAATGTTATTGTTTCCTATAATACTTTACAAATGTCAATCATGTCTTTGTGATATATTTGTAATTGATATCTGTCATCTACCATTTGTCATTAAATTTATAATTGAAATAAATTATGTTTTCTAATTTTAGAAAACAGAATGTTATTGTTTCCTATAATACATTACAAATGTCAATCATATCATTGATCATTTCAAATTTATAATTATTTGAGCTACCTTAGATTTCCTAACAAAGCTCGGGTTACTTGCGCAAAATCAATTCATATTTATGTGTTTGATACATTACAAATGTAATCATGTTATTAATATTCGGTTATTATGAATTGATTCAAAGTACATAAAATTCAAAAAAGAAGTCCATAATAAGTTGATGTAATCCCAATATTTAAGGACCAAGACTTTGTGATTAAGAAATCTCAATAAATGTTAATAGACTAATAATGTTATTGTTCATCAATTTGCATATGAATCAAATATCTGATTCGTGTTTTGATTAACCTGCATTTCCTTTTTAATATACAGATATTTCAATTAGTTTGAAAACCTTTTTTAAGGTAAGTCGAATGTTTTATTTCCGACATTTACTAACTAATGTTTATGGTCAAATATGATTATGATTTGGTCAAATATCAGAAGTTGTATTCTTCCCAAGTTATACAATCAATTAGAGATTTTAGACATGATTTGTGGCGTAAAATTCTTAATTTTATTAGAGACAAGTTTTGGAAAATTAGAGACAAGTTTCTGTTATAGACAGAAAATTCTCAATTAGAGACAAGTTTTGGAAAATTAATTGGACAGTAAGTAATGTGACTGTACTTATTTTGAATAAAAAAGTGTTGGAGCTGCTATCCCTTTAATATTTTGTTGATATTGTTTTGTTTATAATGATAAGGTCGACTAAAGAACGTGACTAACATTGATGGGTTTTCAAAAATTATTTTTGAACCCAATGATGTTCCAAAAATTGATGCTTTTAGAAAAAGGTATATCATTTCATGTTGTGAATTTGGTAAATAAGTGTATTTAGTTTGGTTAGCTGATTCTTTATTATTTTTCATTATATGATTGCAAAGCGAAGCTCAAGACACTTTTCACATAAGTTATGCTTTTATCAGTTTTTATTTGCTTCTTTATAATTTGTTTTTTTGTATTTTATTATTCTATTACCTATGTTTTATTTCACATTTTAATCATAATTTTATTATGAAATTAATAAGTTTATTGCCTATGTTTTGTTATATCTTAAATTCATATTAAATTTATTTTAGTCTTTGCTTACTCTTAAAGATTTATTTCCATATGATTTACTTCGATTACACCTAAACCATATATACAAGTTTTTAGAAAACATAAAAAAGATTACATCATATAAACCTGCATAATTTCATTCAATATTTCATTATATTTAATATTCGTGATTATAATTTTTTTTTATAATAGCTATAGACTAAAGTAATAATCTCTTTTAATAATTCACGCCGCGCAGGGCGCGGGTTATCACCTAGTACTAAGGTATATCATCATCACTCTTTGATGTCTCTTCTTTAAATTTGATTTCACTTATTAAATTACATATATTGATCGTTATTTTTTCTTTCTTTTCTAGGGATATCAATTTTGGACACAGACGAACGAAACCGGCTATTTCACGATTGATAACGTTAGACCGGGAACTTATAATCTGTACGGATGGGTTCCCGGTTTTATTGGAGACTTTCAATACCAAAACCGAGTTAACGTAGCTGCGGGTTCACAGATTAGTCTCGATAGAGTCGTGTTTGAGCCTCCTAGGAATGGTCCAACGTTGTGGGAGATTGGTGTACCGGATAGAACCGCTCGAGAATACTTTGTACCGGAACCATACAAGGATAAAATGAATCCCTTATACCTAAACCACACAGACAAGTAAGCCTTCAATCCTCATGATCCCGGTTCCAAAACCGGTTTTGGTTCTAATCATTCCGGTTTATCTATTTGTTCCACAGGTTTAGGCAGTATGGGTTATGGCAACGATACACAGAGTTATATCCAAATCATGATCTCGTCTACACAATTGGAGTTAGTAACTATAGTCAAGACTGGTTCTACGCTCATGTCACCAGGTAACAATGTTATATAAACAAAAAGGTTTATTGAATTAAAATCAGTCTTTTGAAATCTTAATTATTATTATTTTTAAATCTTCAGGAACATCCATGATTCGACCTATGCACCAACCACATGGCAGATTGTGTTTCAACTTCCATATGTGAACCGGCGAGGTAGCTACACATTGCAACTGGCTTTAGCCTCGGCTGCACGAGCTAACTTACAAGTACGGTTCAACAGCGAAGACTCGAGACCATTATTCTCAACTGGTAACATCGGAAGAGATAATGCGATAGCTAGACATGGAATCCATGGAGTCTATAGGCTTTACACCATCAATGTTCCTGGAAGGCTACTAAGAACCGGGACCAACACGATTTATCTACGTCAAGCTAAAGCGACCGGTCCTTTTGAAGGTCTTATGTATGACTACATTCGTCTTGAAGCGCCTTCTAGAGCTTAGATTCATACCATATTTACTTTTCTTTACTTGTTTCTTTTACAGAATTGTTAGGAGAATACAGGTTTTTTTAGATTTGTTTTTTATTTATAGATTTGTTAATTGTGATATTATCTTTTCTAAATTATGAATTTGATTTCGTTTTATGCATCAAGAGATTTATAAGTGGTTAAGTTTATTATTTTATTGAAGCATGAATAAGAAAATGCCACCAGCAACAGAGACATTAAGAGATTCAAACTCACCTTCCATGGGAATGCTCACGAGCTCACACACTTGTCGTGATTGCTCAGACAAACCGTGCCCTTCACTACCTAAGATCAAACATAAAGGCTTCTCTGCTAAAGACTGAGCAAACTCTAAGGAAAGTTTGGAGACTGGTTTCTGAGTAGTAGTAGTACTTGCTGGATGGCCAGCCAATAGCTTCATCTGAAACTGACTTTCTAGAAGATTAAGGTGGTTCCAGTTTCCAGAAACTATAGGGAGTTGAAACGAGGCGCCTCGGCTTGCTCGCAGAGCTTTGTCGTTGAATGGATCACAACAACCCGGAAGCAGAAATGCTCCATCCTATTCAAAACATTAGCACAAAGATATAATGATGATTCTCATTACAGATTTATCTAAAATAGCAAACTGAGAAGAAAGGATGATTTATACCCAATTAAAAGCCATAGCTGATCTAATCAATGTTCCAAGGTTCCCAGGGTCCTGCAACAGCAAATGATAAATATCTCATTTAAGAACAATATAGCAAGGGGAGCTAGCTAACCTGTATGCTATCAAGAACAAGAACTCGGTGAGCAGAAGGGAACCACTTATTGCAGTCTGATATGACCATGTCTTCATCATCTTCAAGATCGATGAAGCTGCTAGGAATTCTCATCAAGGCAACGGCTTCAACAGATTCAGTAGACTGCACTCCAGAGAGTTTCTTCATCACCAAAGAACTAACTCGAACAACGCGTATACTTAAACTCTCTAACCCTTGTGGAATCTGAGCTTCCTCGTGGAGAAGAAGACAGTCAATCTCAATGGTGACTCCTTGCTTATTCGTTTGGAACATACAAACTTCCCTGTCAGCAAAATGCCTTAAAGTCATCTCCTTTAAATCAATCAAACATAAAAAGGAGATTACTTTACCTGATTGGGATAGCTCCGACGACAAGAACAGAGCCGTGAGCGTGGCGGTAAGAGACGCTTTGGCGGAGCTTCAAGCAGTGTTTGACAAAAGGGTTTGAAGTGCTGGTGATGGAATTCACGTGAGACGGCAAGGGAACCCTCGTCGCCGGAGATTTATCTGTGAGGTCATCGGAATGGTTTATCCGATTATGGGTTGGAGCTGATGAAGCTCGAAGCTTCGAAACTGAGGTTTTGATTTCGAGTGGAAGACGTGGAGACAGAGCTGGTGCAGCAGCGAAAGCACATCCGCAGTGCATTGTTGTCTTCTCCGGTGAGAAGTCGCGGAGAAGATGACGTTTTTACGGGGAAGCTATATAAGCCCATTGCATTAAAGGTCCAGGCCCAATAAAGGCCTGCCTTCTTGAAGATAATGGCGTTTATGCGTTTAAGTGTCTAACGTTTTTGCTGCTATAATTAGGAGATTGATGAAGTGATATAGATGTTTATTAATTGACATAGGGACAATGATGATGGATGTATGATCCATGAGAATGTCTTTTACATACATAACAGAGTTCATGAGTTTCTTGCTTTTGTCCCTGCCTAAAGCTGAACTTGTCCTCTTCTGTACTTCACGTTCCTCTTGCTTCTTCATCTTATTATATGTATATATAATATAATAATGTCATGAATAAGCAGTTACATGCATATGAATATTATCAGTTATGAAGCAGATTATTATGTTAAAAATTACTACAAGAGGGGAAACTTAATAAGTAGTAATTTGTTTCATCCATAGCTTCTGCAAGCTAGCTACAATATTAGAGACTAGTAATGGTAATGATGACATTGAGAATAGAATGAACTAGCTAGGGTAGAGAATTATTAGGATTATGGTACCAACTTCCCAAATTACCCTCACGATCACCATTGTTTTCATTACTACCACATGCTGCTCCTTCCGTGGCGGATCTATCGAAAGCCCACTCCGTTGTCGCCGTCGAAGGAGTAAGTAGCTCAACGTTATGAAACATAACTGGTGGAGAATCTTGTTGCAACATGGAAGTGAAGAGTCTCTGTTGCTGAAGCTTCTGGTGCAAATCTTGGTTTAAAGAACTCAGAGACTCGATGGAAGAAGATGCAAGATTGTAGTTAGAATCTAACGGAAACATGTAGCCGGAGAATCCACCTGAAAACGCCGAAGAAAGAGGGTCTATCATCGCTCTGTTCACACGAAACCCATCAACGAGCTCGTGAGAGGACATTGACTCCACAATGGGAGGAGGAGAAGAGATGACTTGGAGGCTAGAAGGCTTGTTCTTGTTTCTGGTTGAGCCACCGATGGGGACGTTACGTAGGGATCCGCCACGTGTCCAGTAACGGCGACAGTTTTTGCAGTAGTGACGTGGCTGAGATAAGCTGTAGTTGTTGTAGTAACAGAACTTGGTGTTGACGGAATCACACCTCGGACATTTAAGTACCGGCTGAGCCGCCGGAGACGGTCCCATGCGACTGATCTGATGTGGTGGCTTCTTGATCCTCCGTGGTTTGAAGCTGGTGGTGTGGCTCTGATGGGATGAGGTCATCATGAATTCTTAAGGAGAGATGGTGCAATATGGGGGCAAGAGAGAGAGAGACTGGCTCTTGTGATTTTCATGAATCTTCATATGTGTATATATACACATGAACACACATAGATGTATATAAGAGTGCTGTGACATGCATGCCTCTTACATCGTATGTATATTTTGTTTTTTTTTTTTTTAAGTTTCCAATACAAACATGTAAAAACCAAGTGTATAGTCCATTCAAAATGGTTACAACTTACAGGTGTATACTTAAAAGTTAAAAACCAAGTTCACGTAAGTAAGTAAAATTACATAAATGATGGTCTCTGCTGAATGTTATACTATTCAAAGACGAATAACATTCGTCATTATTAATTAACAATACATAGTTTTAAATCGTAGTCATAAGCGGTGATAGCGGTTGATGCGGTTTAACAGCAAGGACCTCTCAATTCATATGTGTCACCGTTCACTTGTTTGTACCACACGGATCAGATTTGTCTTCTTTTTTTTCTCTTTCAACAAAGCATATATATGATGATTTTGTGAAAATAATAATAATAATAATAATAATGATTTTGTGAAAGTTACTTGTATCCTCCTCATTGGTTAACTTCTCTATCACGATTAGATTTGTTATGTGGATCTATTTGTCAAAAAGATATTGAGGCTGATCTTCCAGTTGATAAATTCACCATTCCCAATTATCTAATAACATCGTTCTAAGAAAAATTACACATATACATGAATATCTATGGTTACATATACACATTGTTTTTGTTGGTAAAATACATATACACATTGTTCAATGTGGGATAACTCATTCCGTCGAGGAACGTTTACCTTGAAGGAGGTTGTGAATTATTTGTATGCATCACTTATGATTGTGAAAATCTCTTATAGTAGTATACTATGAAAGACACGATAAGGTCGATCTAGGGAAGAGAGAGAGAGAGAGACAAGTGAGGTAAAAGGTACGAGGTAAAAGAAAGAGAAGCCATGTCAAGGAGTGGAGTGCTTCGCATTGGGAACAAACTCGAACTTCACTGTCTCCTCTCTTGTTGGAAGCAAACAATACACAAGTCGTACACTTCATTTACTATCCTCTTTGACTTTTCACTTATATTGTTCCTCCATCGAATATGAATATATATTAGTTGTATTGTATGTGTAATACTCCTAATAAATATATATATTTTCAAGGTGGCAACTTACTACAACAAGAAAAATAAGCACTGGGGAACTTCAATTCTTAAGAATTCTTATTAAGGAGTAGACTTCAATGTGTTGGTGACACGAATCACGAATCGGTACCTAGCGTTGGCCTTCTCAAGCTGTTCCATGGCGGTGTTGACATAGTCTGCAGCAGGGGAAGTCCTAAGATTTTAATTTTAAAAAAAATAAATTTAAAGGCTCTTTTCCATGTAAATATTTTTTAAAAAATTGAGGATCTTTTGACAATATTTCATTTGGCTATGCCCCAGAATCACTTATGCAGAAATGAGCTTCATATCTGCAGTGATGTTGTTTTCAACCGCCATATCTACCATCTCTTGAGTCTTCTTTAATCCCTCTATCATACTTCCCATTACCATCTTCCTCTCTATATATTCACAATTAAACATATTTTCAATGTCATTTCCCCATTATATCCACTAACCACTAGTCTCAAAATACTAGCACAAGAAAGTATGGGTTTATTACTACAACAGTACAACAATATCAATCGCCAAGTAATAAAACATGATTTTTTTATATGTTACCCGTCGTTTAAGATCTAAAGAATATATAAAAGAGGCAATTTAAATTCCAGAACAAATATGTAGGTAGCTAATATTAGTACATGTTTTGAACGAAAAATAAAGAAAATGCTATCCATTTTGAATTCTCAGTGACAGCTCTTTTTTTGGACTAATATAATCTCAGCGACAGCTTTCAGACGAGATGTTAGTGAATCTGTGAAAAAGAAAAAAAAAACTCTTGTATTAAAATTGTGCTTATTCCCAATAACCATTAATATGTCGTTCTTCGAGACTTCGAGCCTATCTGATTTTCCTATTCAGAGCGCAATTAAATTTCCATATATACAAGATTGTGGACCTCGTTAAACCACATATTAATTAATACTATTTTCCCACTCTCACGTGGTTCCCGTCTTCTAACACCGAGAAGTCTGTACACCGGCCAAAGCACAACTGCGAGCGTGTAGAAAGGCCTATTTTCCCATTTTTTTGTATAAATTAAATCGAATAAATTTAAAAGAAAAAAACTCACTAATTACTTCAAAATATGTTTTTGTCCGTAGTCATGTATTGTGTGCAAGTTCTTGTGGTCTATATCAAATAGTTGAGAGCTATGTCTTCCAATCGTATTTGCTTTGCTCCCAAATAGTTTCGTCCACACAACATACTCCTAACTAAATCGTGTTTACACTGTTCAGATACATGCACTTGAATAGTACTCCAAAATGTTTTTTTTTTCCCAGCCTAAACCTACAATTTGAATTTAACATCCCCAAAAAATCTTATTCATATAGCTAGCACATAATAATATTCAAGTTGATTCAGTTGAAAAAGACAGTAGTAGTGATACAGACTAAGGCTTCACCAAACAACTCGGAACTTATTACGACAAACAAAACAAGAAAAAAAAAACGTTTCAGGAAATTAATTAAGTTTTTTTTTATGTGTTGGCAACATCAATCACAAATAATTAAGGAGTAGGCATCAATGTGTTGGCAACATCAATCACAAAACGGTATCGAACGTCCCCCTTTTCGAGCCGTTCCAGGGCATTGTTGACATAATCCGCAGATATAAGCTCAATATCTGCCGTTATGTTGTGTTTACCGGCAAAATCAACCATCTTTTGAGACTCCTTTATCCCTCCTGTCATACTTCCCACCACCATCTTCTTCCCTATATATATATATATATATATATATATATATATACACACAAAATCAATTATCGACTGGCTATATAATTCAGTAACTCGTCATGAAAACTTATATGTATATATGTATGCGTGTGAAGCCTTGGGCTAAAATAATAATGATGTGAGATAATGGTTAAAAGAGACATATATATAGGCTCTCACCTAAGATGAGAGGCAGAACCGGAAGCTCGAGTGGTTTATTAGGTGCACCAACCATAATAAGTTTTCCCTTATAATTTAGCAAACCAAGAAGCGGAAGAAGCGGATGAGCTGCAGATACTGTATCAATAATACCATCCATAGTCCCCATTGCATCCTTCATCTCTTCCGGGTCACGGGTCGCCAAGAACATATCCACACCAAGCCGATTAATCGCCTCGTCTCTCTTACTATCTGAAGTACTTATAACCGTAACTTTGGTACCCATAGCCTTGGCAAATTTCACTGCAACATGACCTAAACCGCCTAGTCCCACCACACCAATGTGCATGCCGGGCTTGTCGAGTCCGTGATACTTCATCGCTGAATAAACCGTGACCCCAGCGCAGAGTAGCGGTGCGGCAGCGTCTAACGGGAGATTTTCTGGAATACGGATGATGTAATCCTCTTCACAAACCATGTGGTCAGAGTAACCACCATAAGTCATGGTGTCATCGTAGTACTTGCCTCCGGACGTTATGATCATTTTTGGACAGTAGTTCTCTTGGTCATCGGCGCAGATGTCACATGACCGGCACGAGCTGACCATGTAACCAACTCCGACTTTGTCTCCGGCTTTGAATTTAGTCACTTTGGCTCCGACTTCAGTCACCACGCCAACAATCTCATGTCTGAAACAATTTAATTCTGATTTAATGTCATCTTTACAAATTCTCTTTTCCGGGTTCAGACGAGATTTTCTAATTAATTTTGGAATTTTGTTCTTAAAAAATGAAATATTCCCTCTACTTCTGAAAGAATATCTTTTATTTTATTTTTGTTATATAAAAAATATCTTTTTAGAAACTTTAAACTTAATATTAATTACAAATGCATTGATTTTATAAGGGACTCATTTTATAAAACAATTTTATTTATCTCAAATACTATTGGTTGAATATATATATAATTAATAAAAACATTAATGAGTTTAAATTATTTTTTCAATCTATATGAAAAATATCAGAGTGACACTTTATAGAAACTTAAAAATATTTAATTAACATTTTTAATGGATGAGCCAATAACACTATTTTCTTTTCACCATAATAAAATTATACAAAACAAGATCGAGTAGTCTGTGGCTGTGTACACACATCTGCCATAATTAAAGATGCTTTAACCATATAAATTCTTTTTTTCTTTTTTTTTTCTGTCACAAAACTATATAAATTCCAGACATAAAAATTTGTAACTAAAGTTAACATGTGCGGTATACAAAAGCACTCAAGATTTCATCCAAAAAGAGCATTAGTTTGCTAGATTAACTAGTTTGTGTTTCAATAAAATCTGATACTAGAGTTCAAAAATAAAATCTGTTATTAATCGATAATTACATTCGAGTATGAAAGTGGTGTTTCTTACCCGGGGACGAGAGGGTAAGTAGTAAATCCCCACTCGTTTTTGGCCATACATACATCAGTGTGGCAAATTCCACAGAACAACACTTTGAACCTCACGTCCTTCTCTCCCGTCTCCCTATTCATTAATTCCAACAAACTCAAATTTTTATTCATATAAGAAAATAATTAGGATCTTACTATTAATAGAAATTACGTAATTCATTAAGAAGAAACTCGAACTAAGAAGAAACTCGAACCTTCTTGAGAAACGGAAAGGCGAGAGAACTCCGGATTTGTCTTTTGCGGCCAATCCGAACGCCTCCTTCTCAAGAACCTTTTCCATGATGGATAAACAACAAGAGAATAGAACTTATTCTTTTGTAGTGACTCTAATAATTGAGAAGTGTAGAGATAATAATGAGGAGAGACACAGGTTTAATATAGGAGAAGCCTGGTGAACCAATGCGAGTAAGAGGAGTGAGGACCATTGCCGCTAGCTAGGTCCTTATTTATTTATACCGGCCATATATACTCGATAAAATCAATAATTTGAAAAAAAGCTAAACAAAACATGCTTACCGAGAGTTATATTTCTAACCTCATAGTGAAAAAAAATCCATAACAAAGAAGTTGTGCTGTTTGCTTTTTGCACTCGACTAGATTCGAAAACATAGTTGAAAATTTTCAACTGAACATGAAAAAAGTTAAATTGTTTTTTTTATAAAGGCTTATAAGAAAATTAAGAAAATTAAATTGATAGTCATAAACTCATAATTTTTGGCGGTAAGAAAAGCTTAGCTTTTTAAAATTTTGGGGGTTTGTCGTATGAACGCAAAGATAAAGTTTTTAAAAATAAAAGTGTAACGCTTCAATCTCCTGCAGCTAATAATAGACCTTTCATATCCGTTTACTTGGTTCATGGGTCCTATCCCATCTGACACGCATGGTACGTTAATTTTTTGGAAGTTCTAAAGTCTTGTTTACTGATTCTATAATCACCAAATGACTTTTCTCCGTACTTTGATCTCACTTACACGATATCACAAAATCATTCAATATCAATTCCTTATTAGAATTAAAAATTAAATAGCTTTTTATTTTTAATAAAATATTATTGTTTTATATTATTTCTGGAATTTTTTTCTTATTTTCTAATTTTTTTTTTGATCGAACTAATTTTTTATTTATTTTTACGGATCAAATCGGATAACCGGTCAAAAATCTAAAATATACGGATATTCGGGATATCGAATATCCGGATAGCTAAGATCAAATCGATCGGATAATTTATTAAAGACGAAATGGATCGGATTACAAATACTTCCAACAATTCGGATATACGATTTGTCTCCATCCCTTGTCCACACGATATATGAATATACAATGGGAAGACTACAAGATGACAAAAAAAAAAGTTATTACAACTGCGGTGGAGTCGTCATACTAACATATCGAATGGAAAGAAGAAAAAATTGTTCTTTTCTATATTTTTACACATAAATTTAATTAACAAGAAGTCAAATAAAAGCGAGAAAAACAGGATAGAAGATGGACACTAGTCCCATCACTTCAATAACTATATGATCTTGTATCAACGAGAAGTCGAAATAGAAAAAGAAAAAAAAACAGGGTACATGATAGATATGAAACCCACTAGTTCATTAACTATGTGATGTTGTGTTCGAGATTCGATCGTGATTACCATATATTCCACGTGAGACCATCTCCAATGTATTTTGGGAAAATTGCCAAAAGAGAACAAAAGAATAAGATTATTTCTTTGGTATAAATCCTTCCTCAAATTGTTCCAATAGTATAAATTTTTTCATAATCCAAAAAATGACCTTTAATTAATCAATTTAAAGATTATTAATAACTTTTTATTGTATTTTTGAAAGGTTAATGAAAAAAAATAAAAATAAAGGTTAATGAGAAAAAGAAAAAATAAAAATAAACATAAGAAAGGGAAAAAAAAAAGCTAAAAGAAAAAAGATAACTAAACTCCAAATCGGCTAAGCTATCTTCTTTCATATCAAAATCTTCCACAACCATTCTTTTTAAATCCTCCAAGATAGAACTTGATTTCAATAACAGTAACCTAGCCCCTTTGTCATCAGCAGAAAAAACCCATCCATTAGTTGCACATAATCTCCAAACACCACATGTTGTATAGATATGCATCATAGAATAAGAGTTTGTGAAAAATCAAAAGAAAAATTATGGAGAAACCATAGATTGATTAAGAAGACAAGGGGGATCAGTTTTTTTATTTTTTCACAAGTAAAATCGACCATAACACGTTTTAGGAAGTTAGAATATTTTTAGGAGATTTTTAGAATATTTCCTTAACTGAAATTTCATTAATTTTCGCAAAAAAAAAATTAGGTATTCTTATCCGTAGAATGCGTCATCCAAAAGTATAGAAGAATGATAAAAATCATGAATACACTTTCTACTTTGAATAGACGTAAGAGTAAATTGTAGAATTTACATTCCCCGAAATTTAGAATACTTAATAAAAGTAGAAGATGCATTCGGAAGGAAAATGAATATCTTTACAATTAGTAGAACTCGCATTCCACTTATTTAGAAATTTAATAAATAGTAGAATGTGCATTCTAGAAAAAGTAGATGAATATGTTTATTCTAGAATTCGTTTTCTACTATGCCCTTTTCCGTAGAAGACACAATCTACTTTTAGTATAACGTATTTTAAAAATTTTACTTATCAAGTTTTTCAACAAAAAAATACCAATTTGTGTATATGGAAATTTTATTAGTTGTTTATATTTTTAATAATTTTTTTGATTCACAAAATTATTTATTTTATTAGTTTTCAGAAATAGAAAGGATATAAAGGAGAAAAAAATGGACAAAAATGGATTAATACCAAAGAGACAACAACCTTATTTTTTTGTTCTCTTTTGACAATTTTTCCATGTATTTTCCTATTTTTACATCTAAAATAGAGGAACTCTATAATAAAGATATGTTTTGCTCCATTGTATTTCTCTAAAATAGTGATCTCCAAATATAAAGCAAAACATAGAGGAATGTTATGTCTTCCTCTATAAATAGAGGTAAAAATAGCAATCTCTATTTTAGAGGCAAAAAATAGAGATGAGATGAAGTAATTTTACCTCTAAATACTATTATAAAAGTGAAAATAGAGGTAGGTTGGAAATGCTCTAATTCTCGTGTACGTAAAACAGAGTATCTTGTACAGAAACAATATACGTTTTTACATATCTTGTATTTACATTGTTCTGAACGAGATATTCTGTTTATTCACACGAGTATTAGGCATAACTAAGCAATAACATTAATATCCTAAAGCAAAGGGATTGTGGAATATATGGGAATCATGATCATATTCTGACATGTTGTTGATATACAGCTAGGAAGTTCACATCAAAAATTTTAAATTAAATTAAAATAGTATATATAAAATATAACCAATATATTTAAAACATCATAGCTTATGAAAATCAAGCCGTTCATTTTCGTCCTAGTGACAATCACTTGAATTACATTCATTTGATCAAATTCAGTTTATTTGGAAACAAATGCCTCCCATTTGAGACTGTTTAGCCAGACTAATGACATGTGAGTATGTGACTAAACATAGAACATCGAGTTTAAGATGGAGTAACAGCCAGTGTGTTCGCAATGTCAATGACAAACCGATATCTAACATCTCCCTTTGCAAGTCTCTCCATGGCGGTGTTCACATACTCTATGGATATGGTCTCAATCTCTGCTTTTATTCCATGCTTAGCTGCAAAATTAATCATCTCTTGCGTCTCTTTGATTCCTCCAATAGCACTTCCCGCAATTGATTTCCGTCCTTTTAAATCACGGTGTTATTTTATTTTATGTTCTAAAGGCTGAATAAACATATGAATATAGTGGTCTACTAGTTAGGGTTATATGGATACCCAAGATTAAGGAAAATGCATGTAGATCAAATGGCTTTTCCGTTGCACCGAGTAGAACAAGTTTACCGTTGGCTTTGAGAAGTCCAACTAATGGTAAAATCGGATGTGATGCAGACACAGTATCGATTATACCATCCATAGTTCCCATTGCAGCCTGACATAATATAAACTCGCTAATTAAAGCTCGAGATAAGTATTACATCAAAACTGATATAGTTTATGTTTTACCTGCATTTGGTCTTCATCAGTACTAACCAAGAACCCATCAGCTCCAAAATTTTCAAGAGCATCCTTAGATTTACCAGCGGTCGAACTAACCACCGTGACTTTAGTTCCAAATGCTTTAGCAAACCTCACCCCAATGTGTCCGAGACCGCCTAGCCCCACGATTCCGATATGTTTCCCCGTTCCGGCCAGTCCAAAGAACTTCATAGGACTATACATCGAGATGCCTATATATAACAGATCCACAACATTTACGTATCATCTTAATAAGATTACACAAATTTAGAAACATTTTTTTAAAAAATAAAAAATGTATACGTTGAATATAGAAATGAAAATATCATATGTATTTTGTATCTGAAATAAGTATATTGAACTCGAACTTGGTGTTCAAGTGCATATTATTTTTTTGCTAAAAAAGTCTACAATATATATATATATATATATAATGCGGATTAATAGTAATGAATTAGTGATCTCATGACAGGAAACGTAATTTTTTGAACTGATATAAACCTGCACAAAGCAAAGGTGCAGCCGAAGCGAGAGGCAACGTGTGTGGAATTTTGACGGCGTAACGTTCGTCGACAACGATGTGGTCAGAGTATCCACCGTAGTTAACAGTTCCATCGTAGTGAACTCCGTTATAGGTTGCGACTGATTTAGTGCAGTAGTTTTCTTGATCTTCACGGCAGCTCTCGCACGTGCGGCATGAATCTACTATACATCCCACACCGATTTTATCTCCAATACTGAATTTACTAACTTTTCTCCCTATCTCAGTCACTTCTCCGACGATCTCGTGGCTACAATATACAATCACACGTTTGTATATATCTTACGATGATATGAAACATTGCATGTTATGTTTTGAACTTTTGATGAACATCGCATATTATTGAAAGAACATTTTTTTTGTTAGGAGAATTAATTAAAATATACTCAAGATAGCAAACAGTATGATCTTTGTAAATAAGACTGTAGTCATTCTTTTAAAAGATTGGTCGGATCAGTTTTACCATGATCTGACGAATTTCTGGCTGAGTAATATGTTTAATTCTGTCATCTTATTTGAATTATATATATACAGATTTTCAAAAGAAAGTGTTGAAAAAGTAGACAATAAGAAAAAATGATAGAATTTCATTTTGATCATTTTAGTTGAAAGTTCTATATCGACAATCATATTCATTTATAATAGTCACTATCTGTATGCTTAATCGTTTATCACTTATCAGAACAAAAAAAAAAAAAAAAGAGACTAAGCTAATAAGTCAGCTTGACGTTGCTCAAACAAAAAGTCAACTTGACAAAAGAAGAAAGGCTAGTACCAAAAGTCAACTTTAAGTAATGGTGGTAATAATGGAGGTGAGTGCTCATTTTGGCAAAACTTATGTGAGAATGATAATTGATTTATCTGACTAATAATTTTTAATTTAGCCAAACTAAAAGAGCTAGGTAAGTGCTCCACTATAAAACAGTGGGCAAACAGAAATTCGCCACATTTAATTCCACTCAATTACTATTTTGCTCTAATAAGTAATTTTACCAACCAAATCGACTTTTTTAGTATTTTCTGAAACACATGGCAGAATATCATATCACCAATACCCAATGTATGTAATCGTACACTTTTGATTAGTAAAATAGAATCCAGGTTAAACTAAGCAATTCATAAGAGAAACCTACAAAAGCAAAGTTTACCTGTATATTTTCAACATTATGAACCAAACAAGAGACTCTTGGTATAATCATACACTATTCAAACTACTATAAACCAAACTTTGGCTTTTTTGACAAGTGTTTTTTCGATCAGATTATTTATTGCTTAATGTTCAAAATTCAAATGTGTGGATCTACTTGAAATTAATCTTGAAAAAGAAAGAAAAAGCACTACTGGACTATATAGACGCTTGATATTAACGCAGTGATAATTTGTTATATCTAATGAATCTATAAATAATTATATTTTGAGAAGAAGAAAGACAAGAAATTGCGTACCCAGGAACTAAAGGATAAATAGAGGAATGCCATTCGTTCTTGAGACAGTGGAGATCACTATGACATACTCCACAGTATAACACCTTCACTCTCACTTCTTCTTCTCCTGTTTCTCTGCGCATATATCATCATGTAACATCTTCATCATCATGGTTACATTAATCATTTATCATGTAACATCATCATCAGTACTCATTCACCTTACCTTCTAGAAAAGACAAAGGGTGAGAGATGGCCTGAGGAGTCTCTCGCGGCCCAACCAAACGCCTCTACGCTCTGATATTTCTCTCCTAATCTCGCCATCTCTCACTCTTTTTTCTCTCTAATTTCGAGCAATTAAGGGACCAGATAACCTACCTATCTTCATTATATATAGGCAGGAATAAATAGGATCTAAACGTTGTCGTTTGATTTGAGAACTATTGTTTTGACTTTTGGTATGACACATACCAAAGCATGTACCAAATTTTAATAGAATTCTACATGAGTCCTTCATATTTTTTTTTTCATATATGTACTTCTTCCCACATATTTAATAATGTAAAATATTATATATTTAGATATACTATCATGATTATTAGTGTTGTACTATTTATCTATTAAAAGATCAAATTTAGTGTTACTTGACAGACACACAGTTGTTTGATTTTGAATAAGTTATCAGTTCATCACTAGCCCTAAGCAATTTTACATGAGCATTGATAATGTATGTATAACCCATGAATTCCAGGTTTACAGATCGCAGTATCACGACCTATTAACCAGGTCATGAAAAATAGGATTCGGTTTAGCTTCGTTGACTGAAACCAAATCCAGTCGATGTGTGTAGTTTCTAGTTTGAGTCACTGCGTTTAGATTGAATACGATTTCCCGTCTTATCTGTCTCATTTCCAAGAGTTTTGTATAATACTCCCTCTGTTTCAAAACACATGAAGTTTTAGGATCGTGTTAAGAAACTTGTTTGTTATCTTTAAAATATCATTAAAATATAAATTAAAAACTATTCAACCAATCACAAAACAGATTACAAATTTTCATTAGTTACACAGTTTTTGATAAAGTTAAAAAGTATATTGATACATGAAAACATCATCTATTCTGAAACATCAAAAACTCCCTAAAACATCATTTAGTTAGAAACGGTGGGAAGTATAGAAAAATATTTTTGTATCATAAGATTTAAGTGAATATGATAGTGCTCACTGTCACTGGGAAGTGGGCTCGCAAGTAGTCTTTCACAGTGTGGGCTCGCAAGTGTATATTATTGGACTTTTCTGTTGTGGGCTTTTATAGCTTTTATGTATCACCGTGAGTGATTATTTTATGACATCTTCCATTTATTCTTAGTACATCCACACTTCCCCTAACGTTAATGTTAACTCTTTTTTCCAGCACATAAATATTGTAGAGGTAAGATTGCTCTCAAGGAAATCCAGATCGATCAAATATTTAAGTTTGTACATTTCTGTTAGAGGGGCATATGTTGTAACAAAGTATGAATCTTATGACCGATTGAATTAATTAATTTGTAAATGATAAATGCACTCTGTAGTAAAAATTAATTGTCAATTCCTGTTTGAGTTTAACTCAATTATGGAACACACTATCGCTTTAAATCATGCTCTCACATTTCGTGGATTACTTTAAGAACTATGTAAGGAAACATTATTTAAACTATAAAATTTTAATATGCTAGTGAGTTATGATGACATTTTCAACTAATGTTACCGTTGATCTCGACTCCTTTATTTATCATATGCGCAATATTTAATTAATTATGGTATACTCCTAAGTTTCAACTTTCAATACCAATAGATTTACGTTGGGTTTTTTTTGGTGTAAATGTTAAAATATTTACGTTGGTTATAAAGTGTGTCCGACTTAAAATTAAAGGGGATTCTGTTGTAACAAAGTACAAATTATAATCAGGGAAGAACATGTAAAAATGAAATAATGGCCAACAACTTTGGCACATTTGGTACAATTACCACCAGTCTTCAAGTTCCAATGCCATTTCTTTCAGCTCGACCTTTGCAATTGCTAACTATAATAATTATCTTCGGAAATCTATAAAAGAGGATAAAATTAAAAACTTTATAGACCGAAAGATCATGTGGGATTTAATTTTTAAATTTTCAAAAGGGACAACACCTCTTATCTTCTTTTCTTGGTCCGATCAATAATCTAAGTAAGGTTTATTATCATTCACACCACTCTGAGCTAGTGTCCTCTCACGTGAATTTGATAGCATTAACCAGAAAATATATTGTCTACAACTAACAGGTATTTTACATTTCTTTGGTTAAACATGCATTTTGGAAAAAGTTATCATGAAAATATGGAAATTTACGGTAACAGTTCAAATGCATACAATAGATTACAAATCTCAAAGCTTTATCAACACGCCAAAACCATCACTTTTTGATATATTTATAAGTTATCATGTATAACAAAAACGCATGACTTAAAAGTTCCATGTAACAACTGAGCATTGATTATGCTAAAAACAGTAATATTTGATTTGATACACGCTCAAGTGGTGTGACAAATAGCTAAGTTGGTGTAAACTGTAAAGTTACAAGAATCACCTGAGAAAACTATATTAAATAAACAAATAGGTATTTATAGATTATACATATACATGTGCATGATTAAAGAACACATATCTGATATTTGAACAACAGGTTGTCAGTATGGGTGTGGTAATGAACACTAAAAAACTCTTAAGTAAATTAATTTTTTTATCAATGTTTAGGTCATCTGTGAAACCTATTATTTTTTGGTGTTTAAAATAGCTTATTGGTTGAAGCTTAAATACATGTGTTCTATATTTTGTGTAGTCATTTGCAAACATTTTATCTTTCTTTTTTTGATCAAAGTCGAAAGTTTCTTTCTAAACTTCAAATATCTAGAAAACTAAAGCTTGAAACTTAATCAAATTAAAGATAATAATGATTATTATTGGTAAAATCGAAATGATTCCCTGATGATTGACACCTGGCGTGAAGTGAAACTAAATCTTTTTATCTTAAGACGACGATAATTGGGGAATTGGCCACTTGGAAGCATTTTAAGATTCGTTGTTAATAGAAAAAGAGCAAAATTTGTAGTTGAGTTTGAGATTCGAGATGTGATTGGTTCGAAGCAGTCGAGTCCACGTGATCCTTTTTGATCTTTATTACCATGTTGCTATTTGGGTCCCACTTAAATCTTCTAGGATTTCATGGGTTATAAACTTGATGAATTTGATTAGGGTTTGGATTTGGTCTAGCTCGGTCTGAAAGAAAATTTTCTAAAATCAAACCAAGTTCATTATGGTTTAGACCCGATTCGACAAAAACCTCGTATACTGTTTCGTTTCTTACCAATATGCTGTCGACTCTCGATAAATTTTTTATATTTTTTTTTATCCTAAGCCAAACCAAACGAGAATATTAAATAAGATGCATTCAATCGATTAGTTGGACATGACTTACGAGTAACGATGCTAAATATATTATGTATGCCTACATCATATCGAATCAAATAAACAATTTATAAACGGCCGAAGATTATTTTTACAATTGTTATGTTCTTTGTATATTCAACTGATAGTTGTATATAGACTGCGAACAATCTCATGTAAAACTCTTTGCTCTACAATTTTTAAGAAAATAGAGTTCATAACTTTTTGGGAATTTTTTAACTATGCAGTTAATATATCGACTGTTATAGTTCTACAGTTACAACTATAACCGTACGTTAAAAGTTACAAACAATATAACCAAACACTAAAATGTTGGGGTAGAAATCGATGGAAGTCCCCTTTCATATACTAATTCTAGTATTTACAAAACTTGGTATAAATAATATTTTTGGTGTAAGTATAAATAATAATTAGTAAAGTATTACTACTATATTTTCGACGGGAAATTGCTTTACGTGATATTAGAAATTAAGCATTAGGCGTCGGAATTAACAAATGTTAGTTATGTGATATTTACTAAATATCTTGCCATATTTGGAAACTAACGACAGAACAATTAATAAAGTGAATTGCCGCAACTCCAAGTTCCTGTCTGACACGTGTACTTGATAAATTCTCTTATACTACATTGACAAAATAATTTATTCATTTGTATTTTTACAGAAAGGCATATGGGCTATTTGTACTATGTATTTTGTTCGATCTACCGTCTTACTTTTTTGGGTAAATATCTTTTGTACACATCCATTATAAATATTACTTTTTCATATGACCATAATAAGGTCCTTAATATCTTTAAAAATTGTTTTATCACTAATAAAAATAGTTAAATTAAGAAAAAGCAAAATACTAAGCAAGTGTTTTTTGTCAGAGGGACGCAGTCCTGTGATGCGCCCATTCAGTATTTCCACATGACATCTGAAAAAGACTAAAAATACAATATAAACATGTACGGACATGTTAAAAAAGGAAATATTATTGATAATGGAAATTTACCTAAATCCCACTATACGTTTAATATTATTTCACTCCTTTTTATCCAAACAATTCCATTAAGTTTCCACTATCTCCCATAATAAACTATGAAATGAATCAGTGATTAAAGTTAGTTATATATGTACACATAGGAACTATATCTATATATTTTCTTAACCTAGGAACTTTATAAGAACTTCATTCTACTTCGTTAGTTGCTTTTGTTTTTTTTTCTCTCCCTTTATTAAAATTACACAAATAATATTTTGGACTAGAAAGTGGGTACTTACCATATATTTAATCTACCAAAAATGTCTCGAATTAAGAGTTGAGTATGTGTGTATATATGTGTATGTGCATATATATCCTTAATTTATTCCTCGAATAGATTGTTGACTCTTGGCTCAACCTTCTTCCCTTTCTATTTGTACCTTTATCTTTCCCCTTATTCGTCCCTCTCCTTCTACGTTTCTCTTTTGGTCTCGGTAAGATCTACAAAAACCAAAACCCTAGAAAAGAGAAGAATCAATTAGAGAATAAAATTGATGGGAAGAGGGAAGATTGTGATCCAAAGGATCGATGATTCTACGAGTAGACAAGTCACTTTCTCCAAACGAAGAAAGGGTCTTATCAAGAAAGCCAAAGAGCTAGCTATTCTCTGCGACGCGGAGGTCGGTCTCATCATCTTCTCTAGCACCGGAAAGCTCTATGACTTTGCCAGCTCCAGGTTCCCCTCTTTTACAGTTATTGAATCTCAAATCTGTACATCTTCTTGATTGTGTAGATATGTATGGAAGCGTGTGTGTATATATACGTACTTATATAATTTTATGCTACGGGCTGGGTATATCTGAGTTTTTAGTTGTGTGATCTATTCATTTGTAGTGGTTTGTTTTTTCTCTGCATCTTGCGATTGGTATAACATATTACATTTTACTATATGTACAATACGACGTGTATGGATAGCCGACAAAATATTTATTTATTTTTTAGCAAAGAAAGCTTGAAATTGAGGAGAAGTTTGAAGAAGAATGATGATAGCTTTGAATATGAAGAACTTTGTTCGAAATTTGTTTCTTAGCTTAATATGCGAGTGGTTGCGTGTAGGCAGCAGCAGTATGTTTGTGTATACATGCGTGGACAATGACTAATAGCTAAGGCTTATTGTTTGCCTTTTCATAGTTTAAATATGATTGTAAAGTAGATGAGATAACAATTGAATGCTCAAAACATCAGTTAATTATGGAAAATTAATTGTAAACTGAGATCACAGGATTGAACGATTGGTGTGGAGAGGGACTTAATTACTCAAAACCAATGAACTAGGAAACGCCTTATTCTAATTCAATAGAGAATGATGATCTATTTGTAGTCCATAAACATATTCCAGATATAATACTAATTATGAAAGAACGATCAGCTGACATTTTGTATATTAAAACTATATATATGCAGGACCATAACCTTTATATTTCATTTGAATTAATCGTTACAAATCTGGTTAACAGAATAAATGTTGAGACAAATTATATCATATTCATGGATATACGCTGGAAATCGTAATAGATCAAACATATATCAAACCTAATCTTAAAAATGAAATTATTGTAGTTCTTGATTTTTTCGGATATTTTAATAAAACCATTTATAATAAGATTGTCTATTTATCAGTTCAA
This sequence comes from Brassica nigra, assembly GCA_016432835.1. Taxonomy (NCBI): domain Eukaryota; kingdom Viridiplantae; phylum Streptophyta; class Magnoliopsida; order Brassicales; family Brassicaceae; genus Brassica; species Brassica nigra. The sequence goes on from CM028242.1 coordinate 765,784, forward strand.
CCAAGTAAAAAGAGTTTCTATAAACGTGAATTTTTTTTTCTTCTGCAAATGATGTGAAATTAAAATTTTATAATTTCCTTGATTATCTAGCAAAGATCACCTATTAAATTTATATGAAACTTAGCATAGTTGAGCTTACCATTCTTGAAATTAACTGGCTACATGATATGCCTTGACACATGTTATTGTTCCTTGTATTTGGTTTAAAAAGTCTGCCACAGTATAATTCCATTATACTTGTGACAGAGCCTTGTTTTAACTTTTTTTTCCCTGGTGATTAGATTGCTCAAAGTTATTGTTTATACACATCTAAGAATTTTACTGAAAAAGAAACTACCGTCTACTTAATTTACATATGTTGTTTATATAAAGGGTTGTGTGTGTCTTGTATGTATTGCCTATTACAAAACCTGAGAACTCTATTGTCTATATAGTACATACTAAGGATACTGCACAAAAGGCTGTGAGTTTCCTTTATATATGAAAGGTTTTTCAATGGAGGAGTTGGTAGATTTTCTCAATCAATCACATGGACAATTTCTTATATACTACTCGTGATAATTTGATATGATATGAATGAGTTGTACACCATAATCGAGTTATTAACATCCAATCTTTTGAACAGCATGAAGTCAGTTATTGATAGATACAACAAGAGCAAGACCGAACAACAACAACTATTAAACCCCGCATCAGAAGTAAAGGTACATATCTAGACAAATATAAGAATATGTGATTAAATTGATAAAGATTTTAGAATCGTGTGTATTAAAATGAGAATTCAGTATACAAAGTTCGAAGATTAATGAGTTATGTCTCCTTTTTTTGCGACGATCAAGGCATCACTTTTTAAGAGAATTTTCATAGAGTTGGATAAGGTTATATAGTTTGTATGTAAAGATAATTTGTTTTCATTTTAAATGAAATTTAACGTCATATATATGTTTTTGATGAGTTATTTGTGTCGTGTACTTGTAGTTTTGGCAGAGAGAAGCTGCAGTTCTAAGGCAAGAATTGCATGCTTTGCAAGAAAACCATCGGTATTGCCTTGAACCACCATCCACTGTGTAACATATATCATATTATAAGAACTAGTCTTTAATCACCATATCCACGGAAATACATGAACAAAGAAGGTTTTGCTTATACACATTGTGATAACATATTTGCTATGAAGCAGACAAATTATGGGCGAACAACTAAATGGTTTGAGCGTCAACGAGCTAAACAATCTTGAGAATCAACTTGAGATAAGTTTGCGTGGAGTTCGTATGAAAAAGGTATATGCTATATTAATACCTTGTATTTTATACTTTTGAGTGTATTGCTCAAAGATCGATGATTATATATATTCTCTCTCTATCATCAAAAAAAAAATATTCTCTCTGTTTCAAAAATATCTATATTCTATGAAAAAAATTTGTTTCAAAAAGATCAATATTTTACATTTTCAATGCATATAATAATGATAAATAATGAATTTTAAGAAAATTAATTGTGTTTTTTGAATTTTGATTGGTTAATACTTATGGGATATTGTTCAACACAAAAAACAATGTGTTTTTTTTCAAAATTTAAGATATTTTCTTAATATGTGTGATTTTTCTAAAATATGTATCTTATTGAAACAGAGGGAGTATAACACAATGTAATTCTATATAATTTATTGCTTTTTCTGGATTTTACAGGAACAAATGTTGACTCATGAAATCCAAGAACTAAGCCAAAGGTTATCTATATATATATATATATATATATATTCTCCAAAATAACATAAGATACAATTCTTATTTTGTGATTTTTGGCTCGTGGTTGCAGAGGAACCTCATACATCAGGAAAACGTTGAATTGTCAAGAAAAGTACAAAGGATTCATCAAGAAAATGTGGAGCTCTACAAGAAGGTAACAAAGATATAAATAAAGTCCATTTACTCGGAATAGCTAAGTGATGGCTTCAACCTTCATTAATGGGTCTTTCAGGCTTATACAACAAACACAAACGGGTTAACACACCGTGAACTAGTTGTTCCGGATGATGAATCACACACACAAATTCGGCTGCAGCTAAGCCAACCGGAGCATTCCGATTATGAAACCCCACCAAGGGGAAGCGAATAACAGAACGTGGTAGAATTTAATTATGACTTGATCTTGATGAATAACATAAACACTTTAGGCATATATATTTATACACTAACTAATGACATAAATTTCACAGAGTTCGAAGATACCACGATGTTGAAGAAGGGATTTGAATTGGAAACAAAGAAGAAACCTCAAGAAACCAAGCATGTTTCTTCTCATCAATCATATATTTTTTTTTCTCATTCTCTTGTGCATTTTTAATAATATAATTGAAGCATATATAATACAGAAGAAATACAAGTATAAACCGGTGTTTATTATACTCTTCCTGAGCATATATTAATATGTCGTCTTTTTATAACCACATAGAATGGAAACGTTGGTGGAGAAGAAAAAAACGTTGGTGGAGAGACTGTGACATGAGATAATGACAAGAAACCACAAAAATAAAATAAGAAAATATGAAAAAGAAAAGAGGGAAAAAATTTCAAAAAAAAAAAAATTGCAACCACCAAAAGCTCAGCCAAAAGCAGAGGCCACAATGCCCTCTTCAGAGGATAAGCCCACTTGATTCTTTTCATCATTCAAATCTGTTTCCGGAGAGAAGGAGAGAGAGGCAGAGCAAAAAATGGCGATGGCAATGGCTCTTAGGAGACTTTCTTCTTCAGTTGACAAACCTATTCGTCCTCTTATCAGATCATCTTCATGCTACATGGTAACACCCTCCTCCACTTTCATCATCAGGACCGAATCTTGTGTGTTCTGAATTGTGGTTCTTGTTTCTTACAGTCTTCTTTGCCCAGTGAAGCTGTTGATGACAAGGAGAGATCTCGTGTCACTGTAAGCTTTTTGTTTGCTTCTCTTTAAACCCCCTTTTGTCTTAATCTCTAGCTGTTGATTAGTTTCCTTGCGGCTGAAGCAATGTTTTTGGTTCGTTGCAGTGGCCAAAACAGCTGAACGCATCTTTGGAGGAAGTTGATCCTGAGATTGCTGACATCATTGAGCATGAGAAAGCTAGACAATGGAAGGGCCTTGAACTCATTCCATCTGAGAATTTCACATCTGTCTCGGTGATGCAAGCTGTTGGCTCTGTGATGACCAACAAGTACAGTGAAGGGTATCCTGGTGCTAGATACTATGGTGGAAACGAGTATGTTGCAATCTTTCAGTTTCAGATCTTAAGAAATGATTACCTATCTCTGTAACAAGGATTGAAACCTTCCTTATGAAGGTACATAGACATGGCGGAAACCTTGTGCCAGAAGCGTGCTCTTGAAGCTTTCCGGTTAGACCCTGAGAAGTGGGGAGGTAAACCAACTTATTCATGTATTCTGACTTTGTGTATGATCCTTTGATGGCTTATTCTGAGTCATGTGGTTATACAGTGAATGTGCAACCTTTGTCTGGATCACCTGCCAACTTCCATGTGTACACTGCATTGTTGAAGCCTCATGAGAGAATCATGGCACTTGATCTTCCTCACGGTGGTCATCTTTCTCATGGTTATCAGGTACCTTCATTATTATTATTATTATCCTGTTAATGAATGTACACACAACTGATTCTGATTTATAAGAGTTTTGTTTGTTTGTTTTCTCTTTGTATCTCATGCAGACTGACACCAAGAAGATATCTGCTGTGTCTATCTTCTTCGAAACAATGCCTTACCGATTGGACGAGAGCACTGGCTTTATCGACTACGACCAGGTTTCATTATCATTCGATTAAGTAACCACACTATTATATGCACTCCTCTTTAATCATACAACTTGTTAATCTTGAACTGCAGATGGAGAAAAGTGCTACTCTTTTCAGGCCAAAACTGATTGTTGCTGGTGCAAGTGCTTATGCTAGATTGTATGACTATGCCCGCATCCGAAAGGTATTAATTATTCAATCTCACACAATAGATTTTTTTTGTAAATCAAGAGTTGTGTTCTGAGTCCAAACTCTTATTGGCAGGTGTGTAACAAGCAAAAAGCTGTGATGCTAGCAGATATGGCACACATAAGCGGTTTGGTTGCAGCTGGTGTAATCCCTTCACCGTTCGAGTATGCAGATGTTGTAACCACCACAACTCACAAGTCACTTCGTGGACCTCGTGGAGCCATGATCTTCTACAGAAAGGGTGTTAAGGAAATTAACAAACAAGGGAAAGAGGTAAGAAAGAACAAAAAATGTTTTAAAAGATTTATCTACACTATTTTCATGTTAATTCATTTTGTTGTGCTTTGAAAGGTTTTGTATGATTTTGAAGACAAGATAAATCAAGCTGTCTTCCCTGGTCTTCAAGGTGGTCCACACAACCACACGATTACAGGACTAGCTGTTGCTTTAAAACAGGTACACTGAATGGAACTAAAACGTTGCTTACTGGATTTGCAGTTTCTTTCATGGTTTGTTTAAAAATTGCAGGCAACTACTTCAGAGTACAAAGCATACCAAGAGCAAGTCCTCAGTAACTCTGCAAAGTTTGCTCAGGTGAATAAGAAAAAAAGAACCATATATGTATATACTATTTACTGTTGATTTTATCTCTAAAAATTTTGATTGTTGTCTGGTGCAGACTCTGATGGAGAAAGGTTATGAACTTGTTTCTGGTGGAACTGACAACCATCTGGTTCTAGTGAACCTGAAGCCCAAGGTCAATTGATCTTACCTTTTTTTTTCTTGAGCAAAAATCTTCTTACTTAAAATTCCTTTTTTACTTATTTATCTGATTTTCTTTTGTGTTGGCAGGGAATTGATGGATCTAGAGTTGAGAAAGTGTTGGAAGCTGTTCACATTGCATCCAACAAAAACACAGTTCCTGGAGATGTTTCTGCCATGGTTCCCGGTGGAATCAGAATGGGTATAAGAATCATTTTACTTATGCTTTTGGTTTTGGAAACTTTCCCCTGAAATTTCTCTGCCATTTTAGGCACACCTGCTCTCACTTCCAGAGGTTTTGTTGAGGAAGACTTTGCCAAAGTAGCTGAATACTTTGACAAAGCTGTGAAGTTGGCTCTCAAAGTCAAATCCGAAGCTCAAGGTTTATTTAATTTCTCTGATCGAATGATTCTCTATGGTTTTCAATTCCATATATAAACAAATGCTTAGAGAACTCGTTTGTAAAAAAAAACAGGAACCAAGCTGAAAGATTTTGTGTCAGAAATGGAATCATCTTCAGGCATTCAATCAGAGATTGCCAAGCTGCGCCACGACGTGGAGGAGTTTGCTAAGCAGTTCCCAACTATTGGGTTCGAGAAAGAAACAATGAAGTACAAGAACTGAATATGTCTTTATCCTGCAAACAAGTCTTTTATTATATGCTTTGAAATTCCCATGTAATGTGCATAGAACATACATGTACTCTTATCTTATGATATGCGAAACATACTCAACTTTTGATGGAATCTTTCTCTTAAATAAAAATAATTCTCTGTTATATTACAATTAGGTGGTTGCCTGCGAATTTGCGGATATAAACATTGTATAAAATATATATATATATATATATATTATATATATATAAAATATCGTAAAATTTCTATAAATTTGATGTAAAATAACTGATGAATATTTAGTAATAAAAATACTTGTGGAATTATATATGTAACTATCACATTAATTTCTGCAATACATATTATGCATATTCTTCGGCCTCTTCTTACTTTTCTCGTTATTATTTTGTTTTTTTATTTAATTTTTGCTAATGTGTTCCTAATTTTTACATATTTTGTGCCAAATATTTTTTTTTTCTAAATAGCAAGACAAACCAGACAATCAACGAACCAAAAATCCATCAAAAAATTAATATTGATCTATCTTTTATAAATTTATTGATGGTTTTGTTATACTGGTTAGTATAATTTATTGATGGCTTTGTTATTCTGGTTAGTATAATATATCACTTTGTCATATCATTATTTTAGACATATATACTTAAAATTAATGTGAGATTCAATCATTTTATTACATCAAAATAATATTTTTATTTATATAAATTTGTTAGAACTTTGTTATTATAAATTTTAAAAGCTTATTATACCGCAAAGTTACCTATCATTATTTTGTAAGTAAATTATTTTTACATTCAATTTAGGTTATATTTTCCGTCTTCGACCTTATCAATTTTAGAACTTATTATTTATATTGATCTTCCTTACTCAATTTATTCATATTGTGAAAGCACATAAACCTTATTAATTCACAATTATATTATTATTCTTCACTTGTATTTTTTATTTCTGTTTTTTTTTTCTATTAAAAATATGCATGTCAGTTCTACTATAATCAAAGCTATATAAGCTATATGAATCGAGTATTAACTCTAGTTTCTTATTAATATAATGTTCTAGTTATTCAATTTTATGTTTTTAAATATACAAATACTTTAATCATTTCTGAAAATGATGACTCAATTATACTATCAATTGGTGAATGAAAAATAATAATATTTTTTAAAAATGCATATTTGATTTGCATTCATCGACACATTTTAGAAAATATATATATAGTGACCGAGTATAAAAATACTATTAGAATTAGGTTAATTAGTTTTCTGCAACCTATGATTTGTTGTATTGATTATTAATATAAATATGTTTACGTTTATATGATGTTTTCTATAATTTCACATGTATTTATATGTATATTCTAATTTTCTAAATGCATTCTATGTTATTTAATTGTTTCTATACGCAAATTATGTTAATTCAAAAAATGGTAATTCATATATATTTAAAAAATTTAGTTGTTTTGGGTAATATAGATTAGATTAGTTAATTCAGAATTAGTTTTCTTTAGTTTTCTTCAACATATAAGTGACACAAAAGCAAAATTCATTTAATAGACTTCTCGATTAATATATAAGATCATTTACTTCAAAAGAAACAAACAAAAAGATAACAGATACAACAACAAAACATGTAACTCCTAAAAATGATTATAATCACCTCTCAAGAAAAAATTTAATCTACTTCAAAAGAAATAAAGAAAAAAGATTACAGATACAGCAGCAAAACAAAGTAAATTTTCACAATGATGCAAGTTGTGTTAGTTTTTACAGTTTTGCCCCAAATTTTATGGTGAAATATTTTATTTTATTATTCACAAAGACATATCACTGTCTCTCTTCTTATCCTCTGTCACCAAGACGAACGAATCCGAGAAAAAATGGCGAATTTACTGGAAACATCAGTCTTCTTCTCGTCGGCAGATAAGTTACTGTCTTTCGCTCCCAGTAATCCTCAAACCCTTCTTCTCCCTTCCTCTTCTTTCATCAATGGAGGAAGAAGGAGACTTAAAAGCTCAAGTCTCACCTTTGCTACTCACACTGTCACCACCACCACTCCCAGTAAGTAAGCTCATAAAGTTATCATCTTTTCTGCTTAATTTACCAACAAAGTTAAAATCCCAATTTTGAATTGTCAGTTGTTGAGGATTCGATGGAAGTTGAGGTTGCTGAAGGCTACACCATGGCTCAGTTCTGCGACAAGATCATTGACCTTTTCTTGAACGAGAAACCCAAAGTTAAAGACTGGAAGAAGTATTTGGTTTTGAGAGACGAGTGGAACAAGTACAGCGTCAACTTCTATAAGCGTTGCAGAACACGAGCTGACACTGAAACCGATCCTTTAATGAAGCAGAGACTTGTTTCTCTGGAGAGTAAAGTCAAAAAGGTTTGGTCTTTACAAAATCTCTGTTTTTTTTGTAAAGCGGTTATTGTAGTGTACTTAGGAGGCTTAGTGAGAGTGTATTGTTTTGCAGATAGATGAGGAAATGGAGAAGCACAATGATCTTCTGAAGGAGATTCAAGAGAACCCAACTGACATAAACGCAATCGCTGCCAAGAGACGCCGAGACTTCACTGGAGAGTTTTTCCGCTATGTTGCTTTGTTATCAGAAACTCTTGATGGCTTAGAAGACAGAGATGGTACTAAACTATGTTTTGCTTCTCTATCTATTTGGTTCCTACAGTTTCATGACTGTTTTTTTTTTGATGCAGCTGTTGCGAGGCTTTCAGCTAGGTGTTTATCTGCAGTGAGTGCTTACGACAATACACTGGAGAACGTTGAGACTTTAGATAACGCTCAAGCAAAGTTTGATAACATCTTAAACTCCTCTTCCGTGGATGCTGCCTGTGAAAAGATCAGGAGCCTTGCTAAGGCCAAGGAGCTAGATTCCTCATTGATCTTGTTAATAAACTCTGCTTACGCTGCTGCTAAAGAGTCTCAAACCGTTACAAACGAGGTAAAATCACATCACCCCAAAAGCTTTGAAACTTTTACAAATCTTCCCTCATGTCTTTTTGTGAACAGGCGAAAGACATAATGTATCGTTTATACAAAGCTACAAAGAGCAGTCTTAGAAGCATAACGCCGAAAGAAATCAAACTGTTGAAGTACCTGCTCAACATAACAGACCCGGAAGAACGTTTCTCTGCACTAGCTACAGCTTTCTCTCCTGGGGATGACCATGAAGCTAAGGACCCTAAAGCATTATACACGTAAGTAGTATAACTGTGAACACATCCAAAAACCTTGCTGTATTATCTTTAACCATCGCCGTTGATTCAGGACGCCGAAGGAGCTGCACAAGTGGATAAAGATAATGCTTGATGCTTACCATCTCAACAAAGAAGAGACTGACATTAGAGAAGCTAAACAGATGAGCCAACCTATCGTGATTCAGCGGCTATTCGTCCTCAAAGACACGATTGAAGAGGAGTATCTGGACAAGAAAACGTTTGTGGCTGATGGAAACACGAACAAGGGAGAAGAAGACACTACTACTACTACTACTTCTGTTGATGAATTTTTGAACTGAAAGAGTAATTTTGTAGACTATACAGCGATATTTGAAATTACGACTGAATATGAGGACTCCTTTTATAAAATTAATATTTTGGATGGGCCGTCATGTGGAAGGCCCATATTAGTCGTGGAGAAAAGTCAGCATGACTTGTAGCCCACGAATTTTTTCTCCTTTATATGTCTTAAACCCTACGCGCAGCCACACATACATTTCTGATCAATCTCCGACCCTAAACTCTTCCTCCTCCTTCTAAAATGGCCTCCGTCGCGATCCTACGAGCTCTTCGCCGCCGTGAAGTCCAAACCGCGTCCGTCTCTGCGTTTAAATCCGTATGTGTTTTCCCCCTCTCGATCTTTATTTTTTTCGGATCTGTATAAACTAGGGTTTTAGAATCGATTTCACAGGGATTCGGATCTAGAGTTCTTAGAAAGTTCGTACTTTTAGTTGTTTCGGTGGTTGATTTGAATCTTACAGTGTTAGTATTTGAATCTGCAGATTGCTACGAATGGAAAGACGTCTTTGGCTGGGAAATTGGGTCACTTTGCGAGGCCTTTCTGGTAAATTCAAGTTCTCGATTTATGGGTATCTCTCTCTCTCTTTGGAAGTGTGTTGTCTTCTCATACTTTTGTTGTTTTGGTGAATCCAGCTCGAGGCCTGTGGGGAATGATGTTATCGGTATTGATTTGGGAACTACCAATTCTTGTGTAGCAGTGATGGAAGGAAAGGTAATAAAAAAAACTCCTCCTTTTGTTTTTAGGATTTGAAATAGAGGAAAAAGGTATTGACTTTTGATTGATATCGTTTTTGTTGCAGACCCCTAGGGTTATTGAGAACTCAGAAGGAACAAGAACCACACCATCAGTGGTTGCTGTTAACCAGAAGGGTGAGATTCTCGTTGGAACACCGGCTAAACGTCAGTCTGTTACCAACCCAACAAACACAGTTTCCGCTAGCAAGCGTTGGATTGGGAGAGGTTACAGTGATCCCCAGACGCAGAAGGAGATGAAAATGGTTCCTTACAAGATTGTCAAGGCACCCAACGGTGATGCTTGGGTTGAAGCCAACGGGCAGAAGTTTTCTCCCAGCCAGATTGGAGCTCATGTCCTCACCAAGATGAAGGAAACCGCTGAGTCGTACCTCGGGAAGACCATCACCAAAGCTGTTGTCACTGTTCCTGCTTACTTCAATGATGCGCAGAGGCAAGCCACGAAGGATGCTGGGAAAATTGCCGGCCTTGATGTCCAGAGAATCATCAACGAACCAACAGCTGCTGCGTTGTCATATGGGATGAACAACAAGGAGGGTGTTATCGCTGTCTTCGATCTTGGAGGTGGTACTTTTGATGTTTCCATCCTGGAAATCTCAAGTGGTGTTTTTGAGGTAATCCCCTTGTTTTGTGTTCTTATGCGTTTCTTCTTACATGTGTCTGGTTATATTGACGTGTTTCTCTTCTCAGGTCAAAGCAACAAATGGAGATACGTTTTTGGGAGGAGAAGACTTCGACAACACTTTGTTGGAGTATCTGGTTTCTGAGTTCAAGAGATCAGACAACATTGATCTGACCAAGGACAAGCTCGCCCTCCAGAGGCTCAGAGAAGCTGCAGAGAAGGCGAAGATCGAGCTCTCTTCCACATCTCAGACCGAAATCAACCTGCCTTTCATCACCGCAGATGCTTCTGGAGCGAAGCACTTGAACATAACCTTAACCAGGTCCAAGTTTGAAGGTTTGGTGAGCAAGTTGATTGAGAGAACAAGAAGCCCGTGCCAAAACTGTCTGAAGGATGCTGGAGTCACGATTAAGGAAATCGATGAGGTTCTTCTCGTTGGTGGAATGACCCGTGTTCCCAAGGTGCAAGACATAGTCTCTGAGATCTTTGGAAAGAGCCCTTGCAAAGGTGTTAACCCCGATGAAGCGGTTGCCATGGGAGCTGCTATTCAAGGTGGTATCCTCCGTGGTGATGTCAAAGAGCTGCTCCTTTTGGATGTGACTCCTCTCTCGCTAGGTATCGAAACACTTGGAGGAATCTTCACTAGGTTGATCAACCGAAACACCACCATCCCCACAAAGAAGTCTCAGGTAAATGATCTCTTTGAGAAGATAATAGGTCTTCCATCATGTATTGATCGCTAATTTGTGGTTTTGCTTGCTTCTTAGGTCTTCTCCACAGCGGCAGACAACCAAATGCAAGTGGGAATCAAAGTTCTTCAAGGAGAGCGTGAGATGGCAGCTGACAACAAAAGTCTAGGAGAATTTGATCTCGTTGGGATCCCACCTGCACCTAGAGGAATGCCACAGATCGAAGTTACGTTTGACATTGATGCAAATGGTATCGTGACTGTCTCAGCCAAAGACAAAGCAACGAATAAAGAGCAACAGATCACAATCAGATCTTCAGGCGGTCTCTCAGACGATGAGATCAACAGAATGGTGAAAGAAGCTGAGCTCAACTCACACAAGGATCAAGAGAAGAAGCAACTCATTGACCTTAGGAACTCAGCTGATACCACGATCTACAGTGTTGAGAAGAGCTTGAGTGAGTACAGGGAGAAGATTCCTGCTGAGATTGCCTCTGAGATTGAAACTGCAGTGTCTGACCTCAGGACAGCAATGGCTGGTGAAGAAATCGAGGACATAAAGGCCAAGCTTGAAGCTGCAAACAAGGCAGTGTCAAAGATTGGTGAACACATGTCCAAGGGATCAGGTTCGTCTGGAACCTCCGGTGGTGAAGGTGAAGGTTCAAGCGGGACTGAGCAGACACCTGAAGCTGAATTCGAAGAGGCCAGCGGTTCAAAGAAGTGAGGTAGCAAACCGGTTCATGCGGTTTGTGTTTCCAAATAAGTTGAGATGCATTCATCATCAGTTTTGTGTATTTTAAAACCGTCTTTTGGAGAGTTCATTCTTGAAATCTCTGATACTCGATTCATTATTTCGGAAGTAGTGTTCTTGGTTATTTTGTTTGGTTTCTCGTTGTTATAATCTTAACCGGTTAGCCGGATTGGATAAAGGTTATTATCAATTGAATCAATTATCGGTTTATTGGATTCAAAGCATTTTAATAGATTTTAATTATTGGAGCTCGTCCGTTAGTGTGGCATACATTTAACTCTCTTTATAAAGGCTCATTCATACTATATAGCAACCTGAAAGGTCTAAAGCGAAGAGGAAAAGTTACAAACTGAATAAGTGTGTGCAAAGGCTATTGAAACAGTTGCAAGCTAATTTTGGAAATGTAAAGAATTTCTATATTTAGAAAGTTGGAACAAACACAAACACGTTCTTATGGGGAGATGTTCGAATTATCTAAAACTTCCCTGATGACTTTTTGTACATGAAAACCTTCAACGAAACAGAACACAGCAATATATTCCAACATCGGTCAGAACTTTCAGTTCCAATCTCCAGTCAGAAGTATAACTGCTTGCACCTTGTGGAGTCTACATCGGTGGGGCAATAAGGACACTTGAAAGTAGTCTTAGCGCCATTCTTCGACATTCTGGTGATAGTCTGCCTGCAAAGCACGTGGCCACAAGACATCATCATCGGAGGATTGTCCTCACTAGACTGTTCCTTGGAGACGGGACAGACAAACACCGAATGAAACTGAAACTCCTCCGGCAGTTCCACGGATACGGGAACCTGCTCCATAGTCTGCCAATCGAGCTTCTTGTTCGCAATCACGTTCATGTATTTCAACAGCACAGGTAAAGCTTGCGTACCAGCCGTAATCGTTACACTCAGCGGACTTTCAGATGATTCACCGAGTAGGTTGCAGTATTGCCGTGTCAGCTCTCTCACCGCATTTTCCCACAGAACGGGAGAGAGGAACTCCGAGTACGGTGACTGTTCGAGGTGTTTATCCCACAAGAGAGAACAAACGAGCTTCTGAATTTCGGAGAGACAGCTATCTGCGTACACAGCGATGTGTTTCCTCGCGTAGATGAGAGCTTCCTGTGAGTTTTGGCCTTGAGATATTTTCAGGAACTGTAAGCTGTGAAGCTTCATCTCGAGATCAGACCTCGCTTGCTTCAGCTTCTCCGAGTGTAAAGTTGCCCAGTTAAGAGCCGGTTCAAGATCTCTCCTCTTCATGGCCTCTAGTATCTGATACATCTCCACGAAAGACTGTCTTGTAGTACACTCAGATTCACCAGTCTCGGCAACGAAACAGTCACCGATCTCAAACATCCCTTGACGGTAGAAGAAGTTGGCGATGATCTGGTTCACCACATGAGTATCAAACTCAACATTGTTTCTGTAAGCCTTTGATATCTCGGAGTTGAGATGCTTCTCGAGAACTTTGGGGTACTTGGTGAGAGCCACGTTGAGTTCTTTCTGAGCGGATTCAAGCTGATCCCCTGGAGACTTCTCCGTGAAGAGTTTCTTGACATCAACGAGGGTAGACCTGTGATCAAACTGAGCATCATCCTGCTGCATTAAGGTTAACGCCTTGTCGATTTCTTGAGAAAGCATCTGAACAATCTCGTGCGTTTTGGTGTATGAGATTTTGTGCTTGTTCGCAACACGATCGAACGCGTCCTTGATGCTCTTTAACTCCATTCTCAATGTTACCTGAAGAATCAACGAATCATCAGATTCTTCATCGCAAGACTACAAAAGTATCGGATCTAAATGATCTTTCAAATCGAATCTAAGCATCAATCGAAGAACCATAGCAAGAATCCGATCAGTCAATAATACAAATGGTTCCGTAATCAAAGATCTACGTCAATTTTCTGGATAACGATTCGCGAATCAGGAACATCCCGTCGCGAAATCGGGGAAACGAAGCAGAGAAAGAAGTTCATCGAGAGAAAGATCAAAGAGATTACCTGAGATCGAGAGGTGGAAGATGAAGTTGGTGTGGATCAAAGTCGTGAGAACCGTCGAGCGAAAGAGGAAACCAGATTATTATTATTTTATCTCTTTACGACTTGCAGAAAACGATAACGTGCAATGGCGACGAATGAATCTCAACCGTTGGATCCTTCTAATGTTTTTTTTTTGTGCTCTGGACTGGCCCATTGTTTATTTTAATAAGCGGAAGAGGAAGCCCAAATGTTGGTCAGAAGAGGCCCAAATATTTGGGGATTTTTTTTTGACTTTTTGACATACTAGTCTATGTTTTTGTGATTGATTTTTAACTATGAGCAACCCTGAAAACGGAAACAGAAACTCATGAAAAGTGATGCGTTTCATTATGACATCAGTAGAAAACTCTTTTTGTGTGCAGTGTGAAAATTGTGACATCCAAGAAAAGAAAAGAAAAAAAGAGAGAAGAGTGAATAAGCCTCCCCCGCAAGGAGACAAACTTGGAATCTGTAATGGGAAAATTTACAAAATTTACAATTAATATGAGAAAGAACCAATGGAATAATCAAAAAGTTAAATTTAGAGTAGATACATAATAAGAGTACCACTAAGTACTAACCTACTCCATTCCACATGTTTAAGCGTTGGATTCCATTAACAAGTTTCAAGGAGGTATTTCATGATCAAGATGGAAAATAAACTATTGAACTCTTTGCTTTTAGGTTTCTACTATTGGTTCAAAAAGTACCAATGCCCAAGAGCGCTGTTTAAAATGCTTTGTCCTTAGAATTTGTGTGGTTTAAAATAAAACAGGGTTTACATGATATCATTTAAATTTTTTTATTTGTTGTTTGGTAGAGTATAATCTATAGTCTTCGCCATTATGGAAACGAGTTTACACTTATTAAAACTACATAGTTACTTGAATATAAGAAACTCAAATTGAAATAAGATTTCTTAAAAAGTTTATTATACAAGAAACATGAATCATGTATATACTATTTTGTAAACTAGATCATTTATATACCTTTACTATGGATTTTTTACGAACTGTCATTTAGCTATGTAATCATTCATATTAGAAACTCTAAAAAAATTGTTTGTTTTGGTTAGCAGTTTTAATGTTTTTCAGTTTTAAATGTATTTTAAGATGTTTCTTAATTATAAGGATATAACTATAGACACCAAACTTAAAACTCTTTCAAAAGTTGACAAAATATGTAGTTTATAGCTTTCTCAATATATTCGGCATTGAATTAAGATTCAAATTAATAATAACTTTTTCTTTTCTTTTTCCAATTTAGATCATTGATGTTTGCATCTATCGGTCACGGCCAAGACCGACAACCAAAAAAAACTCATGAAATTTTCATGGGGCTCTCTCTCGCGTTAGTTGTGAACTGTGATCTCTCTCCATCGCGAAACATGTATGCCAACCAGAGACTTCTTCTCTGTCCTTTTAACAACAATAAACTCTTATTCGTGAAAAGCTCAAGTCCAACGAAAGACTTTAATCTCCCTAAACTTTTCAAACTTGTTTTTCAAAAAAAAAAAAATTTCAAACTTAACCCTGTATATAGACATTGTGGTAATTAAAAGTCTACAAACATTTTTAACTCGCTGGAGATTTATGCATATTCTTATAGCTGAAGATAAGTTATCATAAAAACATCTCTGTCATCAAAATGCGAACCCCGTGTTACATTGTGATATTACGTAGCGCCTACTTTATGACAATTACATACACCTTTTTCATTTCACAATTAATACGAATTTAGCTATCACAAGACTTTTATTTGTTTGTTTTTAAATCCGAAGGGTAGATTCTTGGCCCCAGCTTTTTGAAATGGTTACAGTCTGTTTATTATCTTGTTCTCATTACCCTGCGCCCATGCTTGCATGCAATTTGCTACGTCGTCTCTGATAACATTATTCTCCTTCACTTTTTGGGCTCAGAAAACTAGACTATATCATTACGGAAATTTTTGATACAATCAAGTGATTTGACATAAACAATCAAATACCAAAACGATATGTGATATCGGTGAATGTACTTGTCATTGTAAATTAACAATCAAAGCGTAACCTTGTACTTGTATGTTCCTGATACATATCGAATTGGTTCTAATTATAAATTAGTGTTCGTATACATATACGTGTTTTCAGCCTTGCGTGTCTTCCTACGAATCCACATGCTTTGAGATGTGTGCCCATCTCCCAACACACAATCGTTTTCGATATTCCGCTAAAACGATCAATGCGAATTTCATTACTGTTTTATTTTTCAGCATAGATACAATTTGACAAGTCGATAATGTATCAGATTAGAGGGCATACACCTAATATAAAATCGATCAGATTGACAAATTACCATCGTAATGAGAATAAATGAACTCGTTTTTATACTCTACACCTGCGATCTGCCAAAAAGCAAATAAGATTATATTATATAACAACAAAAATAAAACCCCGGTTAAAAACAACTAAAATAAAATAAGTCGCCGGTATTGGCCGATAAATGTAAAAACGAGGTTAATTCCACTTTCCTATGACTATTATTTGTCGGTAGAGAACAAAAATCGATTTCTGAATTTTTTTCCATTACTAGCAAATTTTTTTTACATTAACTAGCAAAATGAACCGGAAAGTTAAGAGTAACGAAACTAAATATGTAATCTGTGAATTGTATTATTTTGTCTAAATCTGTCTGTAATCAATACCTTATCTTTATTTTAGTTTTTAATAAAAAAAACCGTCTAATAAAAATATTGGTAAAATTTTAAAGACCGAAAACAACTTGACAAAAATGACACTTGAAATACCGAATTTTCTTCTGTTTCTATAACAAGTTGAAAAAAATAAAGTTGCTTGATTAATACACGTTAGCTATTGTTTCTTAAGGATTTATTTCCCATCAAAACTATTTTAGATAAATATATTTTCCATTTGGTTTAATACTAGTTAACAAAGTCAAATATCATTGTTGATTCCAAAAATAAAGTTGAATTTCAAACCAACTACGTGGATTTCAACTCTAGGAGAGCTATCAAGTTTTTTTTTCAAACAAAAAATTACTTAGCATTTCACATAATTTTTTTTTTCTTATAAAAATTGGCAAACCTATCTTACATTATCTCGTGGGGGCCCATAATAAATGGTATAGTCATCTTTATCAGACCAGCGGCTATGATGTTAAGAAGAGAAAATAAAATATTAAAAATGGGCTCCTCCTAGGAAGGATAGATCTTAACTATAGTTAACGCTCTGAACCATTGATTCAAGGTTAAAATGTAACCATGGTTTAAAAAATCTAACCTTTAAAAAGCCCACTTTGGCCTCTCTTCACTTCGCATCATTTCATCGTCTCTTCCATACACACATCAAATGATCTTCTCCTCCGATCATTAATCTCTTTGATCTTTCTCAAGTCTTCTTGTTCGTGATCTCTCTTCCTTCCTCCGGTAATAATAATTAACGTTCGAGTTACTTTTAATTACTGTGTAGTGTAACGTTAAGACTAGGAGTTAAAGTTTTTGTGTGTGGTTGCAGGAAACGGAAAAAGATGTCGGCAGGTAACGGAAATGCTAACGGTGACGGAGGATTCAGCTTCCCGAAAGGACCAGCGATGCCTAAGATAACGACGGGAGCTAAGAGGGATAGCGGAATATGCCACGATGACAGTGGTCCGACGGTGAAGGCGACGACGATCGATGAGCTTCACTCGTTACAGAAGAAGCGTTCTGCTCCCACCACACCTATTAACCAAAGCCCCGCTGCTTTCGCGGCCGTCTCCGAGTCTATCAGGTCCATTATAACACTTATTAACATACTAGACGTTACAGATTTCTATAACTATGTTTTGTTGATTTAAAATATTTTATATCGAATTAAGCAAGATATTGCGTTTTCGTGTCAATCGTTTTCTTATAAAAATAACAAAATCAGGACTTTTGTTTTCTTTATTTTTAGAGTTGTCTTTTAGTTTGATATAATTATATTTAAGTTATAAAAAATTTAATTCTTACGTTTTTGCTCCATATATTATTTATTTTGTTGTAAGGATTATTTAGCGAGAATTTAATGCGCCACAGCGACTGTTACCAGATGAAATATTTTAAGTACATGACACGTGGTATAAAATGACACGTGGAAAATGAATTTAATTTTGACGTGACAGTGCATCATTGGCGTCGTTGACGAGAGAGTCAGGACCCAAAGTGGTGAGAGGAGATCCGGCGGAGAAGAAGGCCGACGGTTCCACTACTCCGGCGTACGCACACGGCCAGCATCACTCCATCTTCTCTCCGGACTTAGGAGCCGTCAGTGATAGCTCCTTGAAATTCACCCACGTTCTCTACAACCTTTCTCCCGCAGAGCTCTACGAGCAAGCTATCAAGTACGAGAAAGGTTCGTTCATCACTTCCAACGGAGCTTTGGCGACGCTCTCGGGGGCCAAGACTGGTCGTGCTCCGAGGGATAAGCGTGTCGTTAGAGATGCCACGACAGAGGGCGAGCTTTGGTGGGGAAAGTGAGTATCCTCTGTTTTCGTAACTCTGTTTTCGTATACTCTGTTTTCGTATACTCTGTTTTATCCTCTGTTTTAGTAACTCTGTTTTCGTATACTCTGTTTTCGTAACTCTGTTTGAGAGGTATGATGGAATCATCAAAGATTTGATCTTTTTCGGAATTTTGATTCAGGGGTTCGCCGAATATCGAAATGGATGAACATACCTTCATGGTGAACAGAGAAAGAGCCGTTGATTACTTGAACTCCTTGGAAAAGGTATAAATTTTTGAATCAACCTCTGTTATCTTTAGCGGTTGATGAACTGGTTGTTACTGTTTTGGGGGGTTGTTAGGTGTTTGTGAATGATCAGTTCTTGAACTGGGATCCGGAGAACAGAATCAAAGTCAGGATTGTCTCAGCTAGAGCTTACCATTCACTCTTTATGCACAACATGTAAGTCTGAAAAACCTTTCCTTTTTTATTGTTTATCAACAACAATGTGTACCCTCTTTGAGTCTCTGGCGTTGGGTGAATGAATACACAACAAAATGGATAATCGGTGAGGGTTGGCAGGTGTATCCGACCAACTCCCGAGGAGCTTGAGAGCTTTGGTACTCCGGACTTCACTATATACAATGCTGGGCAGTTTCCGTGTAACCGTTACACTCATTACATGACATCGTCCACCAGCGTAGACTTAAATCTCAGTAGGAGGGAAATGGTTATACTGGGGACTCAGTATGCGGGTGAAATGAAGAAGGGTCTTTTCAGTGTGATGCATTACCTTATGCCTAAGCGTCGGATCCTCTCCCTTCACTCTGGATGCAATATGGGGAAAGATGGAGATGTTGCTCTATTCTTTGGACTCTCAGGTATAGTGCTAGTGTCACCATGTTTTGGTGATGGTGAAGGGAAAAGATAACAACAGAAATTAGCAAAAACTGCTTACCTTTTGTGCTGTAAATGAGGTGTGTGAATTGAGATTGATGGTTGGCTTTTGTTTTTGTTTATGGATGTTGATTTTCAGGGACCGGGAAGACTACGCTGTCTACTGATCACAACAGGTATCTGATTGGAGATGATGAGCATTGTTGGACAGAGACTGGTGTTTCGAACATTGAGGGTGGATGCTATGCCAAGTGCGTTGATCTTTCAAGGGAGAAGGAGCCTGATATCTGGAACGCCATCAAGTTTGGAACAGGTAAAGAACACACCAATCTATTTGAATTGTTATGAGAATGAGAATCCAATAAGGGTTTTGATTTAATCTCGTTTGCAGTTTTGGAAAATGTGGTGTTTGATGAGCACACCAGAGAAGTGGATTATTCTGATAAATCCGTTACAGGTATAAGAAAAAAACAAAAACAAAGTGTTTTAATCTTTCCTTTCTCTTCTTCCTTGCAATTATCAGAATGATCATCTTCTTGTTGTGTAGAGAACACACGTGCTGCATACCCGATTGAGTTCATTCCAAATGCGAAAATACCTTGTGTTGGTCCACACCCCAAAAATGTGATACTTCTGGCTTGTGATGCCTTTGGTGTTCTCCCACCTGTGAGCAAGCTGAATCTGGCACAAACCATGTACCATTTCATTAGTGGTTACACTGCTCTGGTATGTTTCCAAGAATACTCTTCCTTTTTTTCTCTTTAAGTCGGCATCAATCTCCATGACCTTTAAGAGCTTAACCAAACATTATATAGGTTGCTGGCACAGAGGATGGGATCAAGGAGCCAACAGCAACATTCTCAGCATGCTTTGGTGCAGCTTTCATAATGCTGCATCCTACAAAGTATGCAGCTATGCTAGCCGAGAAGATGAAGACGCAAGGTGCTACTGGATGGCTCGTTAACACTGGTTGGTCCGGTGGCAGCTATGGTGTTGGAAACAGGATCAAGCTGGCATACACTAGGAAGATCATTGATGCAATCCATTCTGGTAGCCTTTTGAAGGCGAACTACAAGAAAACTGATATCTTTGGGTTTGAAATCCCTACTGAGATCGAAGGGATACCATCAGAGATCTTGGATCCTGTCAACTCGGTTAGTTTCTTTCTCCTCAAAAAAAAAACTATCAAAACTCTTTTTTTTTTTTGAGAATTTTCTCACTCATGAAAAACCATATATATTTGTTGAAAAATGCAGTGGTCTGATAAGAAAGCACACAAGGAGACTCTGTTGAAGCTGGGAGGTTTGTTCAAGAAGAACTTTGAGACATTTGCTAACCACAAGATTGGTGTGGATGGTAAGCTTACGGAGGAGATTCTCGCTGCTGGTCCTATCTTTTAAGACAGAACCTTACTATGATGATATATGATGTCGAAACAAAAAAAAAAGATATATTATCAAGAATAAATGTGACTTGTGTGTGTCGTGTATCTCTGTCGAGAGTATCCTTGATATGAAGTGGTCTCGAGAACTTCCAAACGTGGTTGATATGAAATAATATATATGGAGTTAATTTCATATATTTATACATTAATTATAATTATAAAATTATATATATATTCTTTTAAATAAAAATCTAACCAGGTTCGGGTTGATTAAATAAAGATGATTAGAAAAAGGTAGATAACATCTGAAGAAATAAAAATTATCTGAGTGTTTTTTTTAACTCAATTTTTCCACGGTAATTCGAACTTCTATAAATACTAATAGTTCTTGCACATTTAAGGCCTATACGACACATTCACAAGTACACTTGCTCGAGAGCTTATACTGGTTTAAGTTTTATCATGTATATATTAATCAGTGAATTGATGGTCGATGGTTAAAAGAATCAAGCATATGTGCTAAGTAAGGTGGTTTAGTTAGTTTAACCATGTAAAATTCAGTCAAGAAAGTGCAAGACTAGGAAAGAAAGTCTATGTTTATTTATTTATATTTGAATATTTGACGGGTGGATTAAAAATTTAAAATACTCTTTCATAAATCAAGCCAGCTAGGGATTTTGTATTTTTTGTTCAGATTATTGGACATAAGAACAAAAATATTGTATTATAAGAACTCCTTACATATATAGCTTAAATTTTAACTAAACACAAAAAATTACATTTTTATTCGATCGAGCTAGCATTAATACATTCAAGAATATTATATGTTTGTAAAAACAAATTTGTCGACAATGATTCATTGATCAAGCCCAAATGAGCAGACTACATAGTATATACATTACAACAACGAGGCCCAATAACATAAAATAGAATGATTCATTGCGGGCAATATTTTTTTTTTCTTTTTGGGTTTGGTAATTTTTTATTTTTTTTTGGGTTTGGTAAATACGAAATTTCCTTTTTGCTTGTTACCGATGCTTACTACCGTTAGAGTTTGAATAAATGATAAATTTATTTGTTGCTTGTTACCGTTTGAATCTGGATAAATGGAACATTTCATTTTTGCTTGTTACCGATGCTTGTTACCGTTAGAGTCTGAATAAATAAAAAAATTTATTTGTTGCTTGTTACCGTTAGAATCTGATCTATAAATAGTGACCATCTCCCACTAACGAGATATCCAAATCATTTTATCATTCTCTTCTTCAGAAAGAAGTTCTTCTAGTTCTACATGTAACCTGAGCCATCATTGGTTAAGAAAGAAGCCTACGATTCCTTTCCGACAACACACACGAGAGACACAGCCTTAGAATCCCCAATATGTTTTCTTGTCTTCAACATCCCACTTCTTATATGGTAACATTTTTGAATTTCAGTCTGTTTTCTTGAAGTTTCTTTTTGGTGATTGTTGATTTCTAGCGATGTTCCTCACCAAACTCTTCCTGGCCGTCATAATAGGTTAAGAAGCCCACGATTCCGGGCAGTACGAGAGGCGCGTTAGAGGATTAAATCTATTACCCTCCTCCCCCATATATGGTACTCTTTCATCCCAATCTGTTTTCTTTTCTTGGAGATTTTTGGTTTGTTTTCTTTAATTTCTACTGATGCACTTCCTGGCCAAACTCTTTTTTTTTCTTTTGTCAAATAATTAGAATTAGAAATGAAAACGTATTGGTCAGAGTTTTTTTTTAGCATTTACAAGCTTTTTAGGAAATTTTTTTATATAACTTGATTGATCATGGAAAATAAATGTGAATTTGTGACAATCATATAGAACATAGAATCCTGTCACTTATGTTTCATTTCAGATGTTGCTTTTTAGGAAAATTTTTATATAACTTGATTGATCATGGAAAATAAATGTGAATTTGTGACAATTATATAGAACATAGAATCCTGTCTCACTCATGTTTCATTTCAGATGTTTCATTTGCGGTGTCACACATGAATTATGATCACTAAAAATCGATCTAGTTATTAAAAAGTTTTCCTCATGTATTTCTTAAAACATAGCAAAATTTGTTTTCAGAGTAACTTTAAAATTTCCAGTTTTTTTAAGGAAAAAAAATGTATAATAATACTTGATTGATAATTTTTTTTATTTTTTTTTTGACTAAACTTTTCAAATTTAAAGCAGGAGAAAAAGAGAATACAAGCTAAAACTAAAAGGCCATAGTTTTTCTGTTTGGATCCAGCCCAGTTGTCTTACCCAGCCCAGTACAAAAAAATAAAAGAGCCCAATCCCTAGTAATGGAAGAGGAAGAAGTCGATGAGTTCCTCTGCGATCTCCGTGAAGGGTTGATAGAGATGAGATTAGCATGTGAAAGGGATCAATCAGTCTGAAAAGAAGGTCAAGGAGATGAAGCCAACCAGAACTGCACCATCTGAGACAAGGTGGTAGGGTTCTGTTCGCCCGATTTGCTCCAAATGATCTTGAGCCAAGGTACTTTTGCTTGATGAGATCTTTTAACAGTTTCTGTACTTAAAAGCCATTGCATTCCATCTACTACCCCACTCATAGCAATCAGGAGTATTTGTTAGAGTGATAGAATACATTGCACCTCAACTTGTCTGTCTGATCTTGCTTGCGTTCCTAATCAATCATCCACTGCCCCGTTATTATATATTATCCGCTAGAGTTGCTCCAGTAGGGATTCCCGTCGAGTTCAAGTTCCCTAGGATGTAAATAGTCTTCAAGCTTGCCTAGTGAACACCAGTTATCCCTCCAGAATCTTGTAGTTGATCGAACCTGAGCCTAGATTGATCTTTATCCAGTTTAATAGTGCAAGCTTTGTTCCAATGCAGGAGGTCTCTGACATCCCAATCCTCCTTCATCCTTTCTCGAGTGTCACCGTGTCACCATGAGACCCTTGCGGAATGGCTGCCCTCCACAGTACCCCGTGCCAAAGGAAGGAGCCACAGAGGGAGTTTGTTATCCCTGCGACCTCTGTATTTAGAAGGAGCAAGACGCCCAGCATAAGACAAGGATCGAGCACTCCATGAGCTTATCTTTCCTTTGATGTGATGAATGAGAGGCAGAGGCCCGCACTGGGACCCCAAGATAGCAAACTGGCAGCGCAAAACACAAGTGGGTCAGTTTCGATGATTCACACTTGGCATGGTAAGCAAATCTTCCTTCTTCTGCCGCCTTATTCAACATAGTAGTTCATGACTATTACAAAGAGAGATGGGGAGAGTGGATCACCCTGTCTTAATTCTCTTCTTCTCCCTTTGAAACATCCTCGGACTGTTCCATTGAACCCAACTGTAACATTTTTTTGTACATTTACGACTGGAATCTTGGAGTCCTGAAAGATTAATACCCATGAAATTTTATACTAAAGACTTGTTGCGCTTTTATTGTTCCAGGAAACTAGAAGATGTGGATATATATATATATTAGTAAAATGTTCAACGGTTTGTTATAAACGTTGCCATGGTATGTTGTTATCTCCGGAAGAAAATTGGTTACTTTATTGTAATAGTCTGGTAACCAATTAGAGGTATCCTGTCTCACCGAATGATCTATGGATAGGTGACCTTAGTGGGACATACTTTGTTGGAAATGTTGATGAAGCATCACCATCAGAGATCTTGGATCCTGTCAACTCGGTTAGTTTGTTTCTCTACAAAAATACTATCAAAATTCTTTTTGAGAATTTGCTAACTAATGAAAACCATATTTGTTGAATAATGCAGTGGTCTGATAAGAAAGCACACGAGGAGACTCTGTTGAAGCTGGGAGGTTTGTTCAAGAAGAACTTTGAGACATTTGCTAATCACAAGATAATTTATTAATTGTTTTAATATTTTTGTTTATATTTTATTATATTCTTATTTTTCTTTATTATATTCTTATTTTTTATACAGGTAAAAGATATTAGATTATAAAATTAATTGTATATACATCGTCAATAAATAATTCATATCCGTCCAAGACAATGAATCTTAAATTTATTAGTCAATATAATAAAAAATAAGCTGATAAGATATATAATAACTGTTGGTCAAAAAAAGATATCTATAACATTAATAAAAGGAGAATACCAAGCTCCCTTAGAGTCCAGCTAGGATTGGAAAATCCACCAATGAGAACATTCCATTTTATCCACGTCACATGGGTTTGGGCTGTGATTTAGTTTTGATTTGTTATGTTGTTAAATTGGCCCATAAACCCACATCATCTTCAAGCCCTCTAGCCACTTCTTTTGCTCTCTTCGACGTTTCCCCTACTCACGATTTCTCTTCATCGTTTCTTTATCGTTTCAGTTCGTCTATCAATCGAGACCACTAAGTCTTTGTGCTATCGATTGATCAATTAATCTCATTTATGGGCTCTTTTCATCTTCCTCCTTCTTTGTATTGTTATAATACTGTTCGATGTTTTTTTTATACTCTTCGATTTCTCAAATTAATTTCACCCAGAAATTCTCTCTCAAGCGATGAGTTCCGTGAGCAAGTCCTCTGATTCCGGTGATCTTACTTCGAAGAAACCCAACAGAAAGGCCGATGTTTCCTCAACCGAGCCAAACAGACCTTCCGGCGAAACCTTTGACTCTTCCGCTAAAGCTGTCTCCGTCGATGCTGTATCGAAGAAACCAAACGGGAAGGGGGTTGTTTGCTCCGACGTGCCGATCAAAAAAAGTGGTCGATTCCGTGTCCCCTCTGCCAAAGCTGAAGAAGTATTGTTCTTCCGAGATGTTAAACTCGGACCACATGAAACCGAGTTACGGTTCCGTCTGATCCATTATTGGGAGGCTCGGATCCCACTCACGAAGACACTTGCTGTTATTGCAGTTATCAGCTGGGAAAGGTTTAACAAGCACTCACTTGAAACCAGTAGGATCTCTTTGGTGTTGATCATACAAGGTATGTTGCTAACCTTAGCTTTTTATATTTTTCCGAGAGGATAAATGGGGTTAATGAAAAGAAATTAACCTATCCCTAACGCTTCACTGATGGCACTTCTTTTGTAAAGTTGACGGAGTCAGTAAATTTACTAACCAAATATCACGATTAGAATATTTACGTACGACCACAATTACTTACATTGAAAAACACTAACAGACAACTACCTGGTATGTTTTCGATTTTAGGAGTGCTTTTTGTTTCTCTTATATCATTTACTAACCAAATATCACGTTAGAATATTGCAGACGTACTTGGTGAGGTTAGAGCAATCAGGAGCACAATCAATGACCATGTACGAGGGTCACAGCGTGTGATGCTTACTCTGCGCCGTTAAAGGTACGTAGGATTGCTAAATTCCGAGTGATTAATGCCTATATCTCTGCGTCTGCTTGACTGCAAGTTAATATTATTTCATATTTCCAGTGACTCCTTGGCTTTTACATTTAATAACAAATTTGAGATCTACGGATCTGAGCCAAGAATTGTGCTTGCTACCAGCATTAACCCGAAGATAGTTGAAGGTCAAGAACTTGCTAATTGTGTTGTTTTTACAGTTACGTATACCTTTTGTCTAATTTCTTGCATACAATGTGTTTCCCATAGACATATGGCTTCACAAACGCTTAATTTCTTTTTATAGGCCGGTTATACCTGAACTCAACATCCGGAACACATCTATTTTTGACTCTACAGCAGCGGGAAAAGAAATGCTTGACAAGTTAGTATCTCTTATCATAATAAGGTACATGGCTCTTTCTATGCAAAAACTATATTGTCATCTGATTTAGTCTTACTTGACTGACTGGGTTCGCTTAGCCCATTTCAGACTGACAGCTAATGGCACAGCACCAAAAGCCACGTCGTCAAAGGTGGTACGTGCCCAGAAAAGTTGAGCCACTTACAAGTTTCTGAGATTAATGAATATGTGATCACTGCCGATCCTCAGATGACTGTTTCTACTATATAAATTGAAACCCCAAGTAAATATCCCAGCTAATTACTTGGTCCTCACTTTCTGATCCTCTGCACAAGTTTATCTCTGGTCCTCTTAAGCTCTCATTTCTCTGCATTTTAAATTATCAGAGATCATTGTTAAGAAGACGGACAACATAAAAAGCAGATCAACTAGAGGAAAGTCCGCCAGAAAACACACTGTCCACGAAGAATCCACTTCAACAGCCTCAAATGGAAACAAAAGATCCAGGAGAAGGACAAATGGTTATTTCTCACTGGACTACACTGGTCATGATTTCACACTGTTAACCCCAAAATCATGTTATTTTTTTGGTGTTTCTGTAGTTTCTGATATACGTCTATCTTGGTGTTTAATACTGTTTCCATTTGAATTATCAGAGATCATGGTTAAAACGAATTTTGAATAATGGATTTTTACGGTGATAAACAGAGTATTCCAATTCTTAAATCTGTTGTTGATATTTGAAAGTTTGGAGATTGGCTACGTTGGAAAGTTTTGTACGCTTTTGCCTTTGAAAGCTAATCAAAGTTAGAGTCAAAAGATACTTTATCCTCATACAGAAAACTACGTTGTAGTATTCTTTATTGGCTGCCAAATATATGATATGATTAAAATAAAATAATATTCCCTGTTAATATTACTCCCCTCTATTACAAATAGTTCTTATTTTTATTCTATAAAAACTATTATTATTATTAAATTAATAATTCACTAATTATTTTAATAGTAAAATAAAAATAAAATAGTGAATTTTAAAATTAAAATATCTTCATATTATATTAATGCAGATATCTAATCATATAAATAATTTTTAAAAATTATAAACATAAAATATATACATATTTATGTTTTGTTATATAAAATCGAATAAAAAATAAAAACGACAGTATATAAACCGAACCAAGTTAAAATAGAAATAGTTTATAATGATAAATATTTTATAAACTGAAATACCAAAAAACAAATCGAACCCAACATTGGAAAATCACCTAACAAAACTGAGTGAGCCATAGATATGAAATCTCTGTATTTTATATCTACAATGTCAAACAAACCAAAGCATAGCAAGTATCATGCATTTTTTAAAAGTTCTCATATCTACAAGAAATTTACACTTGAAGCCAACCTAAATATAGAACAACCCGCGCGTAGTTCGATCTTTACGTTTCATACTTTACGTTTATGTTTAATCATATTAGTGTAGTTCGATCTTAATCATGATTTTTGTACTTCGAGTGGTCTTTTTAGTGAAAACTGTTCTACAGGATTCAGTCGATGATCCTTACAATTATGAATGGAAGAACCAATGACTCATCAGTGCTCAAAGGCACTTTGTAGAACAGTTTGTTAGGAAGCTCGAACTCAGGGGTTGGGACGATGTAGTTTATTTCGACCACAGGGGAGCGATGCAGTGTTTTTATACTTGATAGCAGAGCAGCGTGCGTTTCTTCGATAAGTGAATACAAAAAACAGAACCTGTCCTTTGTAAAGATCCACGTCGAGTACTTCGAGAGAGACCAATATAGCACGAGATTGATCAAATCTCTTCCTTCGACGCGGATTTTGCTAGCTTTGAAAGATTAAAAGGAAATAAAGAAACAATTTTTTTAAAAAAACCTAATCACTTAACGACTGAAAACCCTCTCAAAGGCTCAAACTTTAAACAGAGCGTAGCAAAAGAACGGGACTTTAACGAGAGCCATCGGCATCAAACAGAGTCTATAGTTTTTTTTGTGATTTCAAACCCTAAGCTCTCTACGTTGCCTAGAACCAAGCTTACTTTGATTTTTAGGGCTGTGAGGTTGATTACTGTGAGAAGAAGGTAAGCTTTTCAGAGGCACAAACTGGGGTTTTGGGTCTGTGCGTTTGATAGAGTGGAAGATATGGGAATTGGAGGGAAAGCCAAAGATGTAAATTACTATTGCTTCCATTGTACTGAATAGAAGATGAATATAAGCACCCTTCTCCTGATAAGAATATGAATTTGCAGCTTACTACTTGGATACGTGGGACAGACCACAAGCCACTACTAATTTTCTGAAACATTTTATATTCCTTTACCTGATGACAACACAAAGTCACCGTTTAAAAATAAATCTATATGTATTTGATAAGCAAATGTTAATCCTTTTCAGAGATAAATTCAATACTTTCGAAGTGCGTAAATTATATATATACATATATCATTTGATTACTGATATTCGATGATGTTTGCCTCCTCTTCCACCTCTCATCTGATGTCTAAAAAGAAACAAAAAGAAAAGATAATCTTCATTCCAAAAAGCACGATCTCAACAGGCTGTGAACTAATTTGGAAGTAATATACAAAAAAATATTAACTTTGTCTTTCCTGGAGAAAGCTGGTTCATCGTGTAGGAGATACAAAAACCTCTGTGAACAAATTAAAAACAAATTAAGAAACTTAAAAAATAGTACAAAAAAATTTAAAAAAATTTGATATCACAGCATCTCTTGATCAGACACTTTATTCTTTTATATACATTTTATGATACTTGGATCTTTCTTTTTTTTTGGACAAATGATACTTAGATCTATTGTATTTGTTTTAAGACAATTTCGTGATCATCAGAAATTTATTTTTGAGAAAGATATATTACAATCATAACAAATAAAAACATCAAATATCATAACCGGGACTTAAATAAACACTTATCCGCGCGTAGCGCGGAGATTGTTTCTAGTATAAATAAACTTAAGATACGTAATTATATATGTCAATCATATGAATTTTTTTCTTCTTAAAATGCCATTTCATTAAAATTCCCAAAAAAGAGAACCATTATAGTGTTTTGTGAAACCAATGTGAAACAGAACAAAACATTGTGAAAATACACATAGAACCATGAAGCTCTCGTGAAGCAAGCTTCTGAATTTGCATTAAACAAAAGGAATGGAACGATTTCGTATAAAACATAACCGCCCCTATATATAAGGATTATAATTAATATACTAATTATATATTATAACATAATATATACATTCTTTAAAATAAAAATTTAACCAGGTGCAGGTTGACTAAATAAAGATTATTAGAAAAAGGTAGATAATATATCTGAAGAAATTTTAGAAAAAAAAAATTTAAGGAAGAGAAAAAGACACTGAAAACAGTAAAATGGAAATTCGGAAACCCAAATATATCCTTTCGCCTATAAAAGCTCCACAATCTATTTGTTATATGTCATGTCCTCTCATCGCTCTCTTTGAGTCTCAACTAAATCGCAAGCTTCGTCTATTTTCTTCCTCTGAGACCAAGCAGCATCCTTCCTTCGTGTGGATTCAGTTTCTCAAAGTAAGTTTGTCTTTTAAGTTATATATATCAACAGGTGCTAATAATCTCTTGTTGCAAAGTGTCTTTCGTTTCCAGTGACCAACCTAATTGAAACTATCCTAGTTTACGTTACTGTCTCTAGTTTAAACCCTAAGATTAGCTTGTGCATTCGCACTCGAGCCGCCTCATGCGTTATGGTGTCGTTTTTGTCTACTTGATTGCCTTGCTTTTGACGCACAAACCCTAATTCTCTTTTGTTTACTTGGTTTCTACTTCTTCTACTCGCAGGGCGGGGAAATCACTATGTCGTCAAACTATCTTAAAGAACTGAAGCAACGTTCTGAAACAGAGTTTCTTGAATTTCGTCAACGTATTAAGGAATCCATCAGGAACAAGACTCATAACGGAAACGATCTTCTTGCTCCAACCTCAGAAGACTCATTGCCAAGGAAAAGACAAAAACTACACGAGTAAGTTATATTTCTTCAATTGCTGCTGCTTTGTGTTTTATTATAATTAAGCAAAGAATTGAAATAACTCTGTTTTTTTTCTTTCTTTCTTTCTTTATAGGTTTGGTTGCTTCTTTGGTCCTTCTCAGCCTGGTATTGCTTCAAGAGTTTTAGCAGAAAGCAAACCACATATAAAAGACGAGCTTCTAGCCGCTAAAGTGCTCGACTCGATCCAAATTGTAAATCTCATCTCTCACTTTTACATTGCAATTGTCTCTGTTACATAATGCTGTTATACAAGTCTTGTTATTGATGCTAATGAAATTGCTTTTGTGTAATGCGTTGCAGAAGAAGAGTCCTGGTCCTCCAACGAATGGCTCAGAAGCTAATGAGGTAAAAAAATTCCAAACGCAATCATTGATTTGATGTTTTTACTTAGTGAGGGTTAACTTTTGCTAATATTAATATGTCTTTTTTTATTTCTTGTAACAGTTGAAAAGAAAAGCAAAGAAACTTAAAGAATCAAGAGACTACTCATTCCTTTTCTCTGATGATGCCGAGCTTCCTGTTTCCATTAAGGAACCACCTGCTTCCCTTGTTCCTAACTCTAGAGCCAGTTCCAGAGGAAGCCATTCAAGACCAGGTTCATCTACTAAAGGTCAAGCACAAACAAAGTCTGGTTCTGCACTCAACTCCTCTCAAAGGCATAAACCATGTTCCAAATTACGTCCTCAGAGACCAGCTCCTGCAAGCAAATCTGTACCGATGGACCATAGAAAGAAGTTAACTCAGAAGCCACATTCCTCATCAAAGCCATTGACATCTGATCCTAAAGAACAAGTGGTAGAACAGAGGAAGGTTTCTAAAGAAATCAAAAGGTCTAGTCAAATGGTTCCAAGGCAACAAGCATTGCCTCCTATGAAACAACACCGGATGATTAGCAAACCACCATTGAAGCAAGCTCATCAACTGAAGAAGAAGAAGAAGAAGGTGTCAGAAGAAGATGAAGAGGCATTGCGTATGGTTAGAGAGATGTGCAAGACTGAACGTTTTGCCGGGCGTGATTTAGATGATAGATGCATGGAAGCTAGCTTCGAAGATATCATCAAAGAAGAGAAACGAAGGTACATATTTACCATACATGTATTTTGTAATCTTTAACTTCCCTTTACCAGCAATGGTTAAGATGTTTTTGAATATTTTCCCGGAGAAGTAACCAAATTTCATGTTTGTTTGTTTGTTAACAGTGAGAAACTTGCGAAGAAAGAAGACGCGGAACAACTACGGTTGATAGAAGAAGATGAAAGGCGAGAAAGAGTCTTGAGAAAGGAGAAGAGACAGAAGCTGAGCCATTAAATCATTTGTTGTTTATAACATGGATATTATAGGTTATAACATCACTTTTATGTTCTTGTTAATATGATTGCTATAGCAGAAACAAAGCCATAGGAGCTCATCAAATGACATGTTGAATTTTGAAACTTGGGATCTTGGTGGTTGCTCAGTTACAAACGGTTGGCAACTTGGAGATTAATAGAACAAAAAAAAAGAAGGAAAAAATTGTTTTGGGTTTAATTGATACAATATTACAATATTAGCTACAATCAGTTTCTTGTTCTTCTCTGCCACAGCTCTTGAACTGCTATTTCTTCTTTAATTATCTATCAATTATATGGATCAAATTTAATGTTATCCATTAGCAGCTGACTAGAGGTCATTTTCAAGTTTGTTAGGTTTAACATTTGAGGATTAGGATGAAACAGTTCCATCAGATCCCTAGCAAGTCCATCAACTATAATGTCAATTTGGTCTAAATTCATCAACCAACATATAATGGCTATGGAAAAATAATAATAATTAAAGAATCAAGTCGTACTAAAGGGTTTCTTGCATGACATATGCAAATAAGGTTCTGTTTGATTCTATTACCCATTTGTCTGTATCTGTTTGTTCTTTTTCGTTTTCATGTTAGGGCTTGACTTCAAAATGTTATTACGATATCGCAGTAACCAATGATACGGATTAATTCTCGAGAAATGAAATCAGATCGATTTTAAAATCATACCCTAATCATGTATATATATATAGTTGGAGCTTTGAAAAGTTATGGTACTGGGATATTATATTGAAATTTTATGTATATAGTACTAAATACGAAATCTTGATTGCAGTAGCCAAGATGCTTCTATCATGGGGCTTAGTAATTGAGAAGAGAGAGATTAGCTGTAAATTAACTGGCTTTTGTTTTCTATTAGTAGTTGATTATGTAATAGCCCACGTGTTTTTTCTTTGCATAGCTTAGCATTTCTACGTTCTTCAACACTTGCGATTATTCTTTAAATTATTTTCGTTTTTAAACTTAGTGATTGTGTACAACCCACCTCTTTTACTGTATTCAGATCTAATAGCACGTTTGCACAAGACACAAGAGACCATGCCATGCAAGTGTCCACATGTGTCTCCAGGCCTGTGTTTCTCTCTTGATAACTAGTACTATTTACAAACAATGACATTCCAATATTTTATGTCTAGGGTTTTGAAAAAAAGGATCAAACTAGCTCAAATGATGATTATTAGATAAAACCAATGTCTGAGAAAGAGTTACGCATTTGTGATTAGAAATTTTTACATATTTTACATATCAGCAATGCTGTTTCTCCCGAAATTATTGAGCTAGCTTGGACTCAAATTCCAATAAGTTTCTTGATCAGTGCTTCGGTTGAGTCAAATTTTATTGTTACTCAGTTTACGTGGGTGGCTAGTGCTTGTTTGGTTGTTGTATATGTGTTCAAAAAAAATTGTTTTGTTCGTTGAAACTTTGATGATCTATGGTAGAGAAAGATTCGAGGTTATAGTTAACGCTGCCAAGGCGCTTTTGAGGATCCGATCCAGTTAAAAAAAAAAAAGCTTACAGAAACAGAGATCATTTGTATATTGATGTGCGTTGAACAGAGATCATGCTCAAAAAGAATGTTTACACGGTAAGTTGAAAGAAAGGAGGGGTAGCATATAGAATAATCTGATAAGTTGAAGAATGTTTACACGGTAATTTCAGGTTATAGATTCTTAGCTAAAAATCAGGTTACAGATCACTATCTTGTTTGGTTGATTATTGCAACAGTACTTAAAGGAAGCAAATGATGTGCAAAATATAACAGAAACAATAAGCCCATCCAATGTCTCATGTGGAGCTCTATGTTAGGATCTTGTTGCAAGTGGTTGTCTTTGTAATGAACCAGGCAAAGTGAAGACATCAGTACAATGAAAGAGAATAAAGGACAAAAATAGGTTTGAATATTTCTATGCACAGAAAACATGACCACATGAATAAAATCATGTTGCTTCATGCTGGTAACTGTATTTGCATATTCAAGTCACAGTTTTTTCTTTGTAGCTCTTAGATGATATGTTTATTTATTTTTCTGTCATATGGACCAAATTAATGTTTTAGGGTTGGTTTCATTCTGAAACTGTATTCTGAATATTTCTTTTGGTTCATTAATAAGTTTGTTAGGTAAAAACTAAGGATTAGGATGAAACAGTGCTATCAAACCACAGCAATTCTACAGAAAATCCATCAATTATAGGGCCAACTTGCTCTAAATTCATCAACCAACACATAGTGGCAGAGAAAATAAATAATTAAAAGGTCTAGTCTCACTAAAATGTATCTTAAAGCTTCTATAATAATGTTTTTCTGTTTTAATTCTATACACATTTGTCTGTATCTGTTTGTTTTCTTTCGTTTCCATTTAGGGTTTGACTTCAGAAATAATTAGGCGCCCACGTTAGCCAATGATACCGATCCAGAATATTATATTATATAGCAGAAGTAATTTAGTATATAGATCTGGAGATATGAAATGAAATTTAAAAACATATCCTAATCATATATATATGTACTTGAAGCTTTTGAAAGGAATAAAACTGAATTAAAATTGTAAATAGTACGTGTAAACCTTTTTTTTGCAGTGGCCAGAATGCTTCTATCATGGGACTGAGTTAAATGAATGGGGAAGCAAAGCGCGAGAGAGACTAGCCTGTAACTGAAATAGCAGTTCTAGTTCTTCAATACTTAATAGCTCACGTGCCTTTTAATTTTGTTTGCCTAGCTTAGCATTTCGATGAAGCTCAACACTTTCGATAAATATTAAGTGATGTCATGATATATGGAAACTTTTTTTAACTATATACAGACTAGCACGTTTGCCCAAGACACAAGAGCTCAGGAAACTGTCTACATGTGTCTTGTCTCTCTGTTAACGAGTAATGACTATATACAAACAATAACATGTCAACGATTTATATTGGTCTATACAGAGATCAAGCTAAACTCAAATGATAATTTTGATCACTCAACTCTTAAGAAAGTATTACGAGTTTATATAAGCGGTCATAACTTTTAACTGACGCACATATGCAACTTCCATATGCTAAGCAAATATTTTCTATATATATCTATATCTATATATATATTATTTTGTATATGTCATTTCATTATTTAAACTCAGTGGCATCTTCTATTATTATGATCACACTCAATAATCAATAGATGAAATTTTCTAAGCACAATTAAATTATATATTTAAAGTTAATTAATATCTTAATGGAGAATCAATCCTAATATCTTCCGCTGCTACGCACGAAGTTTCGTCCCGCACCAAATCTCAATTCAAGCTCGTTGGGCATCGCTTGAAAAAGGTAAGTGATTGTATCTTTAATATATAGTCGACTATCTATGATGCATGTAACGTCTGATTAGCAAGATAGTCAATCTTGGTGTACTGTCATGTTTAAGGTAGCCGTGTGTGAAATACTAGAGTTGATTGGAAACTTAGTGGTTAAAAAGTTGTGTAGATTCATTTTCTAGAAACACTAGTTTTCATCAAAAGTAAAAGGTTACACATATATTCAATCATATATGATTATACTTGGAAATTAAAATTACTGTTTTTTGATGTCCTATATAAAGTATTCTTTTACTTTTTGTTTGAAAAATAAAATAATTGAAACTAAATAGCTTAACAATGTCTAACCAATACCATAGAAAATTCCTATAAAATCACTGGGAGATCTTTGGTTGGTGCCTGCCACATTTAGTTTTACACAACAAAAGTAGAGATTACTAAATATCGGTTTATTAAATTTAGAATATATGAATGCAGTTTACAAAAAAAAATTGAATATATTCAAGTGTATTGGACCCACCATTTGCTTTGGATTAATGTAGAGTTTCTCAGTCCTCATCTGTCTATTTTCTCTTATTATAAGAAATGTTCGATATTTGATCAGGAAGCTGTAATGCATTCCTTCTTACTGGTTCTTTTAGGAACACAGAGTAAAACATATTTGTTTTACTACGGGTTCAAATGTATTACCAATGACTGATGATACAAAACGGAACAAGTATTTTACGGGTAGAGAGAGCGATGGTAACTGATTAAAATTGTATCAAACGATAAAAAGGGTCGTGGTAAAGGATACCGTATGGTAAATTCAGTACTGGGTTTACTAATCAAACCGAATGTGTATGCAACTACTAATACAGTTGTTAATATAGCTCACATATGCATATCTCTGGTTGATTAGTTATGGAAACCCAAAAAACGGGAGAAACGGAATATTCTTATAATTTTTATATAGTAAATTTATAGCCGTTCACACGTGCAAATTACTCCATACCTGTGTCTATATATACATATATACAACTTCACACACAAACCCCCCCAATACCTCTCTGTCTCTCTCTCCACTTACAAGAAGAAGGTGAGTTTCAATTCAACATTCTCCAGTTTTTATTTTTGTTTCGGATACAACCTTCTTCAATTTTCTAGGGCTACACCAACTAAACGCCTTTCTTTAGAATTCAAGAAACATAACTCACACCACTTATTAATGTTTCTTAATCCCCGGTTTTTAAATTTCAGATCATGTTGTATATGAATAAACCAAGATCTATTATTAGTTTACTTACGTTTTTTTTACTTAAATACATTTTCATATCTATTTCAGATTTTGGTTCCCATATAAGAAGATGAATATGTTCTCCACAAGATGGTTTTCTGAGCAGGTATGCAAACACACACAGACATGTACATCTATCTATCTACCTAAAAACATGTGTGGTCATCTATTAAATCACCATATTATTATGTGTTGGTGTGATGATATAGGAATTAGAAGAAAATAGCATCATTCAACAATATCAGATGAACTCAATAATGGGAGAGATCCATGAAGGTCAACACACTCTTCCACACTCTTTCTCAACTCTTGGGACCACAATCAGTGATCCTTCTTACGATGATTTGATCGAACTGAAACCATCCAAGATCCTGAAGACAACTTACATATCACCAAAATTGCCACCACCACCCTCTTTTCCTCTTCCTCCTAATTCAAAGACTCATCTTCATCATCAGCCTTCCTCAAGAATTCTCTCTTTCGAGAATGCATCTCCAAATGCTATGGATCATGATTACGCTCCCGCCTATGTAAACTCAATCATTAACCCCAAAGTTGAGGATGGAGTGCCGCCAAGCCGGATGAATGAGCCGATTAATCGAAAAGGGACCAAGAGGGCTCAACCTTTGTATAGAAACCCAACTAATGCGCAAGATCACATAATCGCCGAAAGAAAACGTAGAGAGAAACTCACTCAACGATTTGTAGCTCTTTCTGCTCTAGTTCCTGGCCTGAAAAAGGTACGTACCACAATAAATCTCCCTTCTTCGATTATTTATAAGAATATTATTGTTAATTTTCTGAAACTATGTGTATAGATGGACAAGGCTTCTGTGTTGGGGGATGCACTAAAGCATATAAAGTATCTCCAAGAAAGAGTAAAAGAGTTCGAGGAAGAAAAGAGAGAAAGAAGGTTAGAATCAGTGGTTCTTGTGAAGAAGTCTAAGCTGATTTTGGATGATAATAATCAGTCATCATCATCTTCGTGTTGTGAAGATGGCTCCTCGGGCATAGATCTTCCCGAGGTCGAAGTAAGATTCTCGGATAAAGATGTTCTAGTCAAGATCCTTTGCGAGAAGCAAAAGGGCCACGTTGCTAAGATTATGGCCGAGATTGAGAAATTTAATTTCTCAATAACCAACTCAAGTGTTTTGCCCTTTGGACCAACACTTGATATCACCATTATAGCTAAGGTACGTATAAATATAGTCGGCATATATAAACGAAGAACTTGGTCTTAATTTTAGAGTAACACCGCTTAGTGTAAATGTATTTTTGCAGAAGGAGAGTGATTTCGACATGACACTCATGGATGTTGTAAAGAGCTTAAGGTCCGCTTTATCCAAGTTCTTGTGATTTGTTTCAAATTTCATGCTAAAACGTTGATTTCTTTGGGACTGGGAGACTTGTTTTACATATCGAGAAATCGTATGTGACTTCCATGAAAAGTTAATTTTTATTGATAAGTTTGATTGGAATAGTTGAAGAAACATTCCTCTCATACGTATTGGTACAATGTAGAGATGTAGAGCACTTTCGTTTGTCTAATTCGGTGTGGGACAATGTTAATTTTTTTTTTACTCTATCGTTCACGTTGTATATGTTTCCTCTTGTGTATTGTAATACCAAATTACTTAAGTGTGTTAACATTTTGTGAAGTATCGGCGGTCTCGAGACATACATATTATCTGTAATATTTACATTTTTCTTCTATAAATTTTAGGGGAAATAATCTTGTTCTTCCTTTTTTGTTACTTTATGAAGCCATAAGTATAACGCGGCAAGATAATAATATATGTTTCTGTTCAAGTCAACTTTGATGGATTAAGACTAAATTCCCTTCGGGGTCGAAGACTAAATTAGCTATCAAGCATCGAACTTTTTTTTTTTTTTTGGGGAATGCTCTGTGTATTTTATTTCAAAAATATGAACTAAAATGAGAAATAGGACGAAAAAAAAGAGAACATCAAAACCATTAAGCTTCAAGATTAATTCAAGATCATCTTGCTGATGAGAAGAATTAATACATATCCACTGTTTCAAAATATAATAATATTGGCATATGTTCTGAGGAAATATATAGAATACAGAATATAAGTCTAGTCACTACTGTTTTTACCTGTTGATTTAAGGTTTTGAAATATTTTGAAAAGAGTGTCTTAGTTATACCCTTAAATACTCAACCGGATAATGAAGTCAAGGAATGCGATAGGACGACCAAGTCTTTTCTTACGTGTTAGGACAAGATGAGGATACCACTAACAAATTAGGAAAAAATCATGGATTAGAAATGTGGATAACCTCTTTATTTCAGTTATCGTTATTAAATATTTTACATATCTGTTATATAAAAAACGTTTTAAATAAAGCCTCAGTTCAAAAAAAAAAACGTTTTAAATATGTAACTCCAAAATGAAAAGTATTAGTTTAGTAGTTTGTATGTAATCGCCTTATAATACACATTTAATATATAACTTTGCTATATATAAGCATACCATCATTTAAAATCTAAAAGAAACCGGTTTCGAAAAAATATGCATGAACACATGTGAAGAAAAACATACTTATAGTCGTATTGTTACGCATCACTTTTCATCCTTAAGGATGAACCCATCCATGGTGTATAAGGGAGTTTTTTCTGATTCCAAAATGAAAAAGCTAAACTTTATTAATAAGTATATAGTTATCAGAAAACTATTTTTTTTGTCGTTCCGAACATAAATAAAATTGGTCAAATTTGATATTTGTTTTGTAAGTTCTGTATTGTTAATCATTTTTGTTATTTTCATTTCTTATCATTCGTATCGTCGCCGTAAGAATTATATTTAGTTCGTTTGATTCATCTTGTGCACCAAAAAAAAAGTTCGTTTGATTCATCTAATCTGTTTACTGTAATTATCATCTGAAACCTACATCCAAGTGGAACTTAATTGTAGGCTTGTAGATGTGTATACGTTTGTCGCAATATATATTATGATCTGTGAATCTAGCTAACCCGATATATGTATACAGCAGAAAGTACACTTTATAGTTAGAAAGATATTGACATGCTGGACATAAATCTACTGTCAAATCTATTACGAACTATGCTCAAAATCATTGATAAATTACTGATTAGTTATGATGTTTGTTTATTAGTATTATTTTCTTATTATTCTTATAACTATCGCTACTATTATCATCGTTATTGACTTTGTTTTTAGAAAAAAGAACAATTTAACTAATACTATTATTAGAGATATATCCAAAATATTTTATTTTATTTTTGTTTTAACCGTATATCATCTCCATTTTGCCAGTAATACTAAATTAATGTGTGATAAACAATTTAAACTTGTATGGTGGATTGCTTGAGCAGGATCAAGTTGACATTATGAGTCTTTTTTTTTTATCAAGACATTATGAGTCTTTATACATACAGCAGAATATGTTAAACACAATGCATCATCTATGTATAAAAGAAGAATCATATGTAGTTTATTAGAATTTTTGTAGCTATGTAATTTATCAGAATTTAATATAGCTAGACATAATTTTATGCACGTTTTTTTTTAACTTTAGAATTTTTATATACGTTGCTAGAACTATATGTCGTAAATATAATTGTATAAGTTCTACAACAATAGAAGCAAGAAATTAAGTTTTCGGTAATACGAATTATGTTTCAGAAGACTTTTACATGACTTTTCCTTTTTTTTTGAACAACTACTTTTCCTAGTTTATGATTCAAAATATTAAGTTTTTGACTCCATCCTTCACGTGTTTCATGGAATCTGGGTTGCTGTCTAAACCTATTGTTCAGCCTTCACGTGACAACTCACCTATCTTATTTCTGTCGTCAGTTGTGATAACTCTGTGTCTCTCTTTCTGCCTTTTGATACTAAAACAATTAATTTGAAAAAAGGGGGAATTCCTTAAAGAGCGGGTAATACATATATTAAACTGAATCTAAAACGTGGGATATTACTATTTTAGTATATTCTTGTTTACGGGCTCGATGAAGTCAGATTAATATGAAACCAATAATACATCTGCCGAGTTCGATATTCCGTTGTTGGGTCCAGATAACTCGATGGTCAAATATAACCCAAAAATGGAAAAGAGCGGTTCAACACAATGACGAAGTAATCTTACCAATACTTAATTAAGATGTAAAAATTATAATTATATTATGATAAAACATAATAAGCAAGAACATGACGCACCGTCGAGATTTGTCCTTATTGTTATATGATTTTTTTTTCTGGACGGCATATCCTGTCCAGATCGCACTACCAGTCCGTAACCATTACATCACTTTAACCTACAATATATATTAAAGTTATGGTTTAGTAGTGTTTATCTTTGTCTTTTTTATAGTGTTTATCTTTGTCGATCTAAGACTAGCTAGAGAAAGAACATTTCAACTGAACTTGAAATGGGCAAGCCATTACAAAAAAAACTACGTCTCATCAAAAAATATATTCAAACTAAATTAAATGTTATCGTGCCAGGTACGGGTCTAATCCATGTTGTTCAGAGTATTTACCTATTTGTATATTATTTATTGGTTGCAAAAGTAGCGCATATTAAGCATGGTATATA
This sequence comes from Brassica nigra, assembly GCA_016432835.1. Lineage (NCBI taxonomy): Eukaryota > Viridiplantae > Streptophyta > Magnoliopsida > Brassicales > Brassicaceae > Brassica > Brassica nigra. The sequence goes on from CM028242.1 coordinate 806,486, forward strand.
TTTTGATTTGGTTGATCCATATTCTCTAAATATCTAAACGCCTTTTCTTCTTTCCTTCTCACTTAACTTTTGCTGACAATAACCATAACTCAACAAATAGTATGTCCTTAATTAGGCGTGAAGCGATAGACTGGTTGTTCTAAAAGTGGTTCTTACATACAATGGAGTCCACAAAGTGGAGATATGTTTGGTTTTAGCGATGAATATGTGACGTAAACGGATAGTTATGTCTTTGTGTTTTTTTTTGAAATGTCGCCAATCTAGCTATTACTACTAATTAAACCCAAAGAAAAAAACAAACAAAACTGATTTGATATCCAATTTTGCAACAAACTGACATGTAAAAAAAATACTATTTCACTAGTTCATCATTATTTTCCGCCACAAAACGAAAAATTGGTAGCTAATGTTTAGCAACTAAACTGTTAGAAAGGAGTAAACTGTTGTGGTGTTAAGTTGTAAAAAGGAATCGCGTGTTTCATGTGACTCTAGTTAACTTCAATGCAAGACGTTTTTTTAGTTAGGACTAATTAGGACCTGATCATAATTCATAAAATACTATATAGTTACATTATCATCTGAATATATTTATAGTCTAAATGACGACATCCACCTGGTATGACGACACGGTCTATTAGACATATCACGTATTAAAGTAGCCAATGGCATTACATTAATGAAATAATAAGATAACTACGATACGTTAAAAATGGGGAAGGACTATTTTGGCAATATAAAAATGAAATGAAAACGTGAGAATTAGGGATGGGGAATTATACTAGATGGATTCCGTTTGGTCTGTTCCATACAAATAGATCATATCCGAGTTTGGAGGTATTTTATGATATGGAGGTATTTTATGATATGATCTTTTTTTATGATTAACCTGGAGTATCTCAGATCCGTGTTAGAGGTCCAGATTAATCTCCAAGGTAAGGTGCAGCCTATGGATAGATCATTTTTCTGGGTATTCAAATGGGTTATGGACTCGTATCCGTGTTAGGTGACCAGAATAATCGTGAGTTAGTTTCGTGCAGCAGGTGGATCTTCATCTGAAACGTGTTAGCATCCCATATCCGTGTTAGGTGACCAAGATATGATCTTGTATTTTACTTGAATAATTAATTATTTGATTAGATACATGGATATTCGAAGTTGTATTCGAAAATTTATATGTTTTAACTGAATATCTGATTCGATTAATATAAATAAAGTAAAAATGAATAAAAACTAAAAAATAAATATCTAAATAATATAAAACAGTAATATTTTATTAAAAAATATTTTAGAATTATTATAATAAATAATCAATTTAATAAGTAAAAATTATAAAACTTATATAAACTATAATAGTTCTATAATTTTTATATAATTCTATAAATATACATATGCATATAATATATCAAAATGAATATTTGTTTCTAAATTTTTTAGTATTTGTGATTAGTTTGGTTTTATGGATATTGCATAGTGATATTTATTTTATTTCATATTTAGTAGCATTAAGTATATCCAAATTGTTTGATTCAAGTCAAAATGAACGTGCGTGGTCAAAATCATATCATTTCATTAATATTCACATAATATATTTTATCTAAATTGATAAATAAATAATATATTGAGCAATAAAGTTTCTCGGTTTGACAATGATAAATTTCAGGTCAGCATATTTTGTTTTTAAATTTTTTAGTATTTATAATTAATTTGGTTTTATGGATATTGCATATTAATATTTATTTTATTTCATAGAGTTAAGGATATTCAATTTTTTTGATTCAAATCGAAATGAATAACAAATCAAAACAAAATTTATGAATATTTTACTAGTGATAATTGATGGTCTAAATTTTGTCATTGTTAAACCGGGGAACTTTATTGCTCAATATATTATTTATGTATCAATTTAAATAAAGTATATCATGTGAATACTAATGAAAATGGTATGAATTTGACCATGCACGTTCATGTCTTGATGAAATGGACGTTTTACATAACATATTCACAACTGAGTAGAACTTCAAAATTTAGTGTGTGTTTTTGAGAAAGGGCTTCAAAATTTAGAATTTTCCTCTCTTTAAACTTTGCCATTTTTGTTTTTTCCTCCCTTAATACATTAATCAATATTTTCTATAAAAATATCAGTTACTTTCATTATGGCGGAGCCAGTACAAACATGGGGGTCAATTTTGACCCATGCCAATTTTTGCAAAAAAAAAAAAAAATTTACATGCATTTCCAAAGAAAATCTGATGAATTTAGACTATCCCTTACAAAATACATTTTGATCATATTGACCCCTCTAAAATAATTTTTTGCCTCCGCACTGTAAATTTCATATATATATGGGTTTTAGTCTGGAATTTTTCTCTAGTCCAAGAAGATTATTGGTCTCGGCCCAGATTTTTTTTGCAATTAGAAAATATCAGTTATTTTTACGTACTGAAAATGGAAATGATGGCAGGAATGGCACCATGTGTGCTACATCACGTGAGGTCATGTGCAAATAATTAGGCATTTAAAAACGTTTACATTTTGAATTAGTTTGTATATCTCATCATTTATATCTTGGTTCCACTTTTATCTCTCTTATTGAGCTAATGAGGATGTAAACATTAGCTCAACAAGAGAGACACAAAACTGAAATTAAAAAAAAAAATTGAATGAAGGAGGATAAATAGTAAAAACTAATTTAAAATGTAAACATAGAAAATTAAATTTGTTTCAGATGAACAACCAAGTGAGGATGCGAGTTTTGTAATTTGATGTTAAGTCATTTAAGTTTAATCCGTAGGTTTGGGTTGAATACTACAACTGTTGGTTAAGTCATTTAAGTTCGATTCATTTAAAGAACTTTTTCAGTCAAAATTCTTTTTGTAGAACTTTAGTTGATGTTCTTACAAAAGGAAATATTACATTTTGAGTTGATCAAAAGAAATTTCTCGGGAGACTAGCGAGGGGTGTTTGTAACCGAAGCAAAATCACATAATGTCAGCTCCAACAGGACTATAGACAAACCGAAATCAAACCAAATTTCAATCATGGGCTACTATGTGTTTAATTACAAATAATGAGTTACACTTTGCTTAAAACTGAGAAAGACCAAGCATATAGATTAACCCGAAAGTAAGATTAGTAAAACGATTTATCCGGTTTATTAAAAAGAAAGTAAATCATAAAAAAAAGTTGAATGGTTCAAACTTGATACGCAAAACATGCTAACAAGACTACAATAGAACGCATATCTTCTTGAGATAGTGTATGTGTTGATCGGAGAACGAAAAAAAACTCCAAAGAGAAAATGACCAGGAAAGTGGTGGTAGTGGCCGTCACTGCTGCAACGGTTGCAGCGGCTGTAATAATAGGTCGGTGGATGCGGAGGAAGGAGCGGCGGCGGAAACAGACGCAGCGCATTCTGAGGAAATTTGCTAGAGAATGCGCCACGCCGGTTTCGAAGCTGTGGACGGTGGCGGACGCCATGGTCGCTGACATGACCGCCTCTCTCGCATCCCCCACCGCCGCCGAGAGTCCCGGTTCGCTCAACATGCTCGTTTCATTCGCAGGTTCTCTCCCCTCAGGGTAAGAAGAATCTCTGTTTTAGACAGAGAGTATTATAGACGACCGTTAATTAACGGTACTGTTTTAACTTGTAGTGATGAGAAGGGGTTACATTATGGAGCTAACTTGCGAGGCAAGGAACTTCTGTTGTTACGAGGAACTTTAGGAGGTAACGAAGAGCCTATTTCCGATGTGCATAAGCAGGAGATTTCAATCCCTGAGGATGTTTTGAACGGCTCTTTCAAGGTATATATATGGTTCCTTGGATTACACGCTAGGTTACTTGAAACTGAAGTTTTTGTTTTGTTTTAGGAGCTCTGCGATTACATATCCTTGGAGCTAGTTAAAATCCTTGGGAAGAATCCTGTCGAAGAAACAGAAGACGTTAAGAATCTAGGGTTTACGTTGACACGCTATGTCGAGCACATTAGGTCAGGTTCAATCTCAGCGATACAAAGAAAGAGTTTAGCAGATGGTGACGATGAGACGGTTATGAAGGAGTTTGTGAATGTTATGAATGAATCATTGGAGAGACACGGTCTGAAAATTCGGATGAACATGGCTCTGGTAAGCAGATCTGAAGATAATGAGATTAATCTCTGTCTATTTGTTGCTGATGTGATGATAGAATCTTGTGTTTGAGATCAGGTGGATGACACAATAGGAGTACTGGCTGGAGGAAGGTACTATCATAAGGACACTGTGGCTGCCGTCACTTTAGGTATGGGAACTAACGCTGCTTACATCGAACAAGCTCAAGAGGTTTTGAGATGGAAATCACCGATACCAAACGAGCCACAAGAGATTGTATGTTACGATAATTTTAAACACATTGATAAAACTTTCAAAGATACCATCAAATGACTGTGCATGATACGATTGTGTAGGTTATTAGCACAGAGTGGGGAGACTTCAGATCTTGTCATCTTCCTTTAACTGAATTTGATGCTGCTCTTGATGCTGAAAGCTTGAATACTGGAAGCCGCGTAAGAACAGTACATATAGATTAGTTCTCTCTTAGACAAATACATGTTTTGAGAATATTCTTGGTTGCGTTGTTTCAAGGTATTTGAGAAGATGGTGTCTGGAGGATACTTAGGGGAGATAGTGAGAAGAGTGTTGCTAAGAATGTCTGCGGAATCTGCTCTATTTGGAGATATACTGCCTCCAAAACTCAAAACTCCTTACATTTTAGGGTACCTACTAAACTTTCTGAGACTCTTATACAAAACTATAGATTATAACAATCATTGTGACTCATTATGCAAGATTTTTCCACATGTTCAGGTCGCCGGACATGGCTGCCATGCATCAAGATATATCTGAAGACCGAGACATCGTAAACAAAAAGCTCAAGGAAGTTTTCGGGGTAAGTATCATAAGACTTTGTATATATTTTCAAGGTTTTTTTTTTTTTTTTTGCGTTTACGTCTAATATTTAAAACGTAACATATTAATTAGCTTTTACGTTTAATCAAGTTCCTTTTGATATTTGTAAGCGCAAACTCTAGACAAAAAATGAAGGGGAAACGTTACAGTGCGTAAACTAAGTTAATTGATACCAAGAACTAGGATACTAACGCAAACGATTGTGTTGAAAACAAGTAAACCTTGAATCTCTTTTTTTTTTTGTGAACTATTCGCATATGTATATGAACATGTAGATCATGGACTCAACTCTTGCGGCGAGAGAAGTGGTGGTTGAAGTGTGCGATGTAGTGGCGGAAAGAGCGGCTCGGGTGGCAGGAGCTGGAATAGTTGGGATGATAAAGAAGCTGGGAAGGTTAGAAAAGAAAATGAGCATCGTAATAGTTGAAGGAGGATTGTATGATCATTACAGGGTCTTTAGAAACTATCTTCATAGCAGTGTTTGGGAAATGCTTGGCGACGAGTTATCAGACCATGTCGTCATCGAACATTCTCACGGTGGATCTGGTGCCGGAGCTCTTTTCTTTGCCGCTTGCGGTAGCGTTAAAGTCTAGATGTCAAACAAAAAATGACAATCAGAGGGAATTTCATTGTTTATTTAATTCTATTTTAATACTTAGATTCTAATTATTATTTTTCGCTTTCTGTTACTTTTACTTGCAAGAGAAACTAAATAAAAAAATAGTTAGTTTTACATTTATTCTATCATATTTTTACTTGGCCACTTGTACACTATATTAAATTTCTACTATCACACAATAATCTACTGTTTTCTCTAGAATTTGAAGCTCAGATTTTTTTGATACTAAAAACATTAATAAACTTTCAATAACCATTACTATTACTAGTCTGAGATTCCATATATTGATCTTGAGCGCTTTGATGACGCTAGAGCCCCACTCTGTTGTGAACCAAGTAATAATAATATGCAAATGCAAGTGTAATGATGGGATAACATAAAGCCCACACAACAAAGCCCACTGGGCTTTCAAGTAATGTTGGTTTTAGGGTGAGTCGCATTTTTCATTTCACAACACTTTCAGAGAGGGAGAATGGCGACGGCGATTGTACGTTCAGCTCTAACCCGAGCAGCAGCGATCAGGGCAGCTCCGAGGACATCATCTGCCCCGAAGCGAAGATTTTCATCTTCTGCCGGCCATGACGATGCTTGTAATCTTCTTCTCTCTTTCCACCATTTCAATACGATCTAGGGGTTTGCTTTAGATTCGTCTCGGTTTCAATCAATCCTGACGATTTGGTAGATTCCCCAGTTCTGAATTTTATATTAGATTCAAAAAAGTTTGAAACTTTTGTAGACTGTGTGAATCGGATCAACAAAATCTTCTTTTTAAAACCAAAGTCTTGATTTTTTGTTTGAACAGATGAAGCTCAGAAGTGGGAGAGCATAACATACGGGGGCATTTTTAGTTGCACTGCTCTTGCCGCCTATGTTTTATCCAAGGGTCATCATCACGGCGAGGACCCTCCTGTAAGCTTAAACACTTTAATTCGATTACACTTTTTGAGTTCAATGGAAATGAGTATGTTGTCTCAATCACATTATGTTTCCTTTGTTTACAGGCCTATCCGTTTCTGCACATCCGTAACAAGGAGTTTCCTTGGGGTATGTACCTTTGATTGTGACAAAGACTGTCTCTTTTAATCATGGGTTCTTCTAAAAAAGATTTTTTTTACCTTTAGGTCATCAAAGATTATTCACAAGTCTTGGTGCTTAGTTTCTGCGTGATTTACTCTATTCTGTTTTGTTGGTCTCAGGTCCAGACGGTCTGTTTGAGGTGAAGCACAACGAAGGGCACTGAAATGTTGCGTCTTTCTTTGTTCACTTGATAGACTTATAAATGCTTATCCTCTTTGTTTTGTAACTTTGTCAGCTATTTGCTATTCTCAATTTCTCATCTCCTTTCATGTTTTGGGAAATAAGAATACTGCTTTTGTTTTGCTATATCATCAAACACGCTGTGTTTTCCTCAAATATCTTGTGATGTGATTCAGTCTCCGATAAAAATTACATGAGGTATTGAGACAGAACTAGTGATTTTTCTATACTATTGATTTCCAAATTGACACTTGGTGTGTTCTTGATCCTTGTGGGACTCGTCTGTGTCAGTAATTTCTGTAAATTTTTCTCTTTATCCGACACTGTTGATGTAATTCTTCTCTGTAGCTTCTTCATTATTGGTATCTGCAACATTTTTTTTTTGTTTGATAAAAGGATTTAGTCTCTGTAACTTTTTCAAATATAATTAGAAAACAACTATAGAAAATTTTGACGATTTACTCGTGTGATCTATCACAAGAATTAACTGTGTAACTCATTTATTACATAGATTTTAAAGAACTTATAACCATCTCCAGTAAAAATACAGGGCCAGACCGGATTGCTCTGCAAGTTTCAGCTCGTATTGACGCTTCTATGCAACGACTCTTCGTCAAGCGGCTTACAGTGACTCAAGCCGTAATGGTCCCCATGAAAGTGCCCTTACAGTGACCTAATTGCTCCACTCACGCAAATGTCTTATTTTTTTTTCATCTATGTAAAATTCAGCATTAAACTTTATTTGACATCTTTATTTATCCGATTAAATCAAGAGTCCGTGATTGGACAAAATATTATGCTGAATAATATTTTGGACCCGTTATACTGGGATTTGAAAGGATCAATCGCATAAAAGTAAAATCGAAACCTAAATAAAAGTAAACCAATTGATTCAGCCTAACCAAATTATGTATACTCATATATATTTTATAGATTTAAAGATTTGTCATCTTACTCTTACACTGAGTACTTGAGGCATACTGTAATATAAGCTTTCAACTAATTTAAGAACCTTTCATTTAACTTCTTTCAAAATTCCCAACCTATGTAAGCTTTAAGCCATGCCCGTGAGTACCTCGTATTTTTCATACATATAACAGTAGATAGACCAATCTAATACTATCACGTTGATGGACAATTTTCATGAGTTGAGCTTTATATGCTGTGATGGTATAGTTGTACAAATGTCATGGTGGAGGCTATACCATAAATTCCAAGTGTCATCACGGTGTGCTCATATTTTAATTAACCACCGGTGTGCCCACTAATAATGTAATATTGGGAATTAATCAACGAATTGGTGCATATGCATATTAACCAGCAATGTATCCTTTAACAAAGAAACAAAGAAAAAAAACAATATATATCATATATGTATTGATTCAAAAAAGCATTGTTTATTAATCTACATAAGAACCAATATGCATTTTAACATTTGAGATGTTGACAGAAGAAGACACATTTGAGATGTGTTTGCTATTGGGTGCACATATTCATATCCAAATTAAAGATCAAAATCTTTTTTTTTTTGTCAACAAGATCAAAATCTATATTGGACAATTGGAATCTCCTCCATTTATTTCCTGTAAGATTTATTTTCTGCATTATTTAAATAATTCTGTCTAGATTACAAATATATATAATGTGTGTGTATGTGTGTGTGTTGATATCAGTGTATATATATCCCCCTATATATTAAAAGAGAAGTCACTTTAGTGATTTCTGCTTATGTGGCACTCATAGAGGACACTCTCACATTAATTCTCTTAATTCTATTGGTTGATTTTTGCTAATTTCTTTTTATTTATTTTTAAATCGGCAGAGAATTGTTAACCTAGAACCACTTAATTTAGACTTCCAAACACTCTCAATGATAGAGTTAACCTAGAACCACTAATTTTAGGCTTCCAAACACTATCAACCACTTATATAAACTATTCACATACATTACTACATATATATATATATATAAATAAATTATATTTGTATATATAAAATATAATTATGTTTTTCAACAAACGATAATATATTTTCATAAACCTAAATTGTATGTGATTTCTTATCCTGGTAAGAAAAACACACATACATTTTATACTAAAATATGTTAAAATTAATATAAAATTTCTTATCCTTTATATAATTATTGTTAGAAAAACACACACATACATTTTATACTAAAATATATTAAAATTCACTAAATACTACATATTTAAATATTTAAATACATTATCGAGGTTGCAAACAGAAAATATATTTTTATAAAATATAAATATAAAGGCTATTTAAGAATTGAAGGATTAATAAATCATATTTGTTTATTAAATATTAACCCACCAAAATTCGCATTCAATTTAAAATTATTTAAATACATTCTGCTAAAATCTTACCTTATTATAATATGTGATTTCTAAAAAATTATATAGAAACAACATTCAATATGTAATTTTAAATATATCAAATTTGTTAATTCGTTTTAATGACTTACCTTATTTTAATTATACATAACTTATGCAAGTTTTACGTTCTTTAATCTATTTGAATTAATTTATAAATATATCAAAAATTTAATTCGTTTTAATGACTTACCTTATTTTAAAATACTTTACTTGTGCAAATTCTTACTTTCTTTAATTTATTGCAATTAATATTTACTGCAAATAATTTTGAAATAAATGTAGTAAGATATTATGCATGAGATACTACATAAGGTAATTATACATAACTTGCCAAGTTGTTACTTTCTTTAATCTATTTGAATTAATTTTAAAATCTATAAAATTTGTTGACTTACCTTATTTTAAATATACATTGCTTGCGGAAGTTCTTACTTTATTTAATCTATTACCTTATAAATATAAGATTTATTGAGAATTTATTAGAGAATATTCTACTTCTTAGCTTATCATGCAACCTAAATCATTGAAAACGCCCACCAATTTACTATAAATAAGACATTCACAGAGAAGAAACGAAATCATTGAACTTTGTATTCTAAACTTTTATGTTAATAATGTTCTGAACTTTCTTTTCTTCTTATTTTAGAACATTATGCTTTTATATTTCATGAGAGCTGATTTTATTTTGGTTTATATGCAGATACACTATTATGACGATTTCTCCACTGAAGCTATATATGATTTGATTGTACACCTCTTTGATATATCATTTCGATAACATCTTTGTTCCTCAATCTGGTAAAAATAATTTTCTCAATTTGATAACATATCTCACCTATATCATTTCAATAGCATCTTTTTGTGCTGCTAATACTTTTTATTAGTAGATTTATATTATTGTTTAGAATTATGCTTATATATACACATATATATATTTTGGTTTGCTGATTGTGATTTTGTTGTATATTTTTCATAGATGATTTGAGGGAAGTGTTCATATTTCAGACTTCGAGAGTTCACCATTCTGATCCGCAAAGATGTGCTTAGAATGGTATTTTCTCTACGGACGTAATATCTTATTTCCTAATATGATGCTTTAATATTTAAATTTTAAGGACAAGATTTGTTAATTAAATCATTAGTGTAAACTACTCCTGAGATATTCTCTTTTTATTTTTAAAATGTAATTTTAGTAACAATATATTCCATAAATAATCCTAACTTATAGGTAGATAAATTTTAAAATTAATTTGAGAACATTCTGTTACATAGTTTATTGTGAAAGCTAAATATTTTAGTAAAGTCTACCATTATACTATATGCTTATATAAGTGGTAGACTTTACTAAAATATTTACTAAAATATTTATACCCAATCTCACTTATACATATAGTATAATGGTAGACTTTACTAAAATATTTACTAAAATATTCCATAAATAATCCTAACTTATAGGTAGATAAATTTTTAAATTAATTTGAGAACATTCTGTTACATAGCTTATTGTGAGAGCTAAATATTTTAGTAAAGTCTACCATTATACTATATACTTTTTATATATTATCAACTTTGTACTCAAATATGATTTTATACAATTTATCATATTATAAAATGTATATCCTATAAATTCATATATGTAAACTATATAGTTCTTTTTCTCATCTTTTTTTTGTCATCATAAACTATATAGTTCTATGTCAACTATAATATAACTTTATACAATTTATCACATAATAAAATTTGTATATAATTCATAGTTAGAATGTGATATGTGTAACATTTTGTATGATATGATATGTAAGTATTTATTATAAAATTATAAAATCATATTTGTTACATATTTATATGATCTTTTAATTAAAATTAAATATCTATAGTAATATTTATTAATCAAACATAATTATAATATATTTCTATAGATTTACAATATATCAAAATCAAAACTATTTATTATTCTTTAATTCTATACTCATATTATGGTATTAGGAAAGATATACCTTGTTGGTAAAGGTTTTTAATTGGTTAATTCGTTTACTAATAACTTGTCTTATTTCATTATCAATTACTTGTGCAAGTTGATATGATGATTACCTTATTTTGCCATCAATTACTTGTCTTAAATGATATGTTAATTATTGCAAATTTATGACAACCAATTTTTAATATCTTTCTTTAATTGCTTCATGCTTATTAAAAGGAAACAAATATTACAAGAACCATAAGACTTTATATATCTCAAGAATTATCTTTACAAGAATTTCTATAACAAATATTTCAGAAACCATAAGACTTAATGATAAAATATGATTATTAATTCGTAATTATTCTTTAAATTTGAAATATTCTGAATTTTTATTATATATAATTCTAAACGAAATAATCTTTTTAGGAAGTATTTTTTTAAATATACATTTAATTGACAAGTTTAAAAGTTAAATTTTCGTGAAAATATATGTCTATTAAGTAAATTTCTTGTTCTTTTATGATGTCATTTATTGGTAACTATATACATGTGATATTGCATTAAATGTGTATGTTCTTTATTTTCCTAATTAGTTAATTCGGAAATATGATGATGAGATTGTGATTTATATGTTAATGATGCAAATAATTTGAGTTACCTTATTTTTCTATCAATTACTTGCACAAATTTATCATATAAATTTGTGCAAGTAATTGAGATTGTGATGTCACTTTTCTTTGCAGGTTTCTATGAGATTGTGATATCTATGAGATTTTATCACATTTTAATTTGTCATTGTCTCCTGTATATTTTTCTTACATTTGTTTTTTTAATAGTTAACTTTATTAAAAACATACTAATGATGTTAATTTTATTACTTTATTTAACTTTCATTTGTTTTATTCTTATATACTTTTTGTGACTTTTTAGTTTTTGTTTCAGTTTAATATTGAATTTAGTTCACATACTTTATGTGTATACGTTTTGAAACATAATTTTTCTTTTAAAAAAATTAAGCGACAAAGAGCCTACTTAAACCGATCCAAAATAAACCGAACCGAATATAAATTGAACTGGACATAAACCACACCGAACCAGACTAAATAAGGTTTACTTCCATTGAAAAAAATATATTAAAACCGAACTAAACAAACCAAACCGAAAAAGTAACAAATTGCCCACCCCTACTGCATCCTAGAGATTTGCGCAAATCTTGTCTCAGCATTGAAACTCTCACTTGTTCCACTAACTCCCACATTTGAACTCAATCGATACTCCTGTCTCAGAATTATACTATACTTTTATACCCGCACAGGGTGCGGGTGGGCCACCTAGTTTATGCTTAAATGAACTTTCTATACAGTAAATTTTTGACTTTATCCTGTAAAATACTGGATTTAAAACCGTATATATATAGTACGTATGAGAGTGATTAACTCTGCTTAACTTTTAGGTCATGACGAAATATGGTTGACCGGTCATCCATATTACTTGAAGTAATGAAATAATATATTCACAATCTCATATACGATCTCATATATTACTTCTATCGCACGTGAAAGCATTAATCATCTCATATATTATGATGAACCAAGTCATGTATCGTACAAGAACAATGAATTAGGTATGGAGCAATGGACGTCAAAATAGATCATTGAAACAGAGAAAGTGATTATGGATATGTCCAAAGTGCCTCCACGTGATTGTACCTTGTCAACTGTGTGCTTTAACGATTTTCTCTCCAATGGCTAAAACTCTAAGCCTTTTTTATTGCATCCATAGTTCCAAGGAAGTGATGCAACAGAGAAGATATCAAAAACAGTTAAACAAACGGTAAGAAACAGCAACAAAAAGAGATGGGAATGGCCATAGTATTTTATGCTTTGGAACTCTCATTTTTTCCTTCTATGTCTCTTCTTTCGAGTCTTTTCATTTTGTTACTTTGCTTTTAATGGGTTCATCGATCGTGCGACAATGTGCTATCAACCGTCTATGAACAAATAGCAATTTCTCAAATTTATAGTCATATCATGGGAAGGTCGTATTTTGAAATCTGTCGGCGGTACACATATTAGCAAAAATGATTTAACAGTGTCATATAATTGAATTAAACAGTGAGAAATATTACAAAATGGTTTTATATCAAGCCATCGAACCACGCATAACACAGTATTCTCCATCGAGGTTTGGACGATATACCCATACTATGATAACGTATATTATACTTTCTGCAAGTTAAATCTTAATAGGGACTCATTTTGAAGATATCATATTAAATATCTGGAGCGGCGTTGAAGATTAGTTAAATCGGTAGCACTGTGTGACTGGCGTATACTGACTCTGATTGACACAACATGGGTCTCCACCCAATTCCAAATATGTTAACTTATTATTCAACTATTGAGTTTTACTATTAAGTAATAAATGAAATGGAAACAAACAGAAAATGAAGCAAAGTCATTCAAAGGAAAAACAGTAGAGAGATTCAAGACTGTTTGCTTTGCTTGATTTGTTAAATGGGTAAACCCCACCGACACAAACACACATCTTCTCCTTTTGTTTTGTCACTTCCCTTCTTCTTTCCACATGATCAATCCCATCACCTTACACGTTAATTTTCTCTATGACTAGAGTTTGTCCCAAACTCATATTAACTTCTACATGGTAATGCATATATTCCAGATGTTAAATCTGACTAAAACGATAAAACATGCTATAACTTATGGCATATATGTAGATTGATTATTGACATCAAAGTAGACATAATACCTATCATCGTTTTGTGTAATATATAGATGCTGATTTTCCATTTAATATTGTTTCAATCTATAAACTATTGTATATATCATCATCATATCATTGTACATTTAGTTTTCTTCCACTGCTCAATTAGTGAAGAGATCTTATTTAGTTTTTTGTTTTGTTTCAGGTTTTCTTGTTTTCTTTTGAATATTTCATTCAGGGGAATAAGGATGTCATCTGAAGTAAAAAAATTTCCAGCGGTCACTAAATAATTTAATCCTTTGCACTACTGAAACAAGTACTAGAACGCAGAAAATCCACCAGCGGTCACTAATAAATTAATTCTTTTGATAAAAAGTACAACCAAAATCCAATTTGATGGCATATCGTTAAACGGCGACGTTTGAAGACAGCAAAACGACTGATTATTTGTCCATCATCTATTGACTTTTTAATATTTTGACATCATCTCTACGGATATATGTGATATCGATGTCAAAAATATGTATAAAGTATATATGCCTGTTTAACAAATCAACAATTTTTTGGGAGGAATTAAACCAATAATATTTCCAAACCACTTCTATCTTTTGCTATGTTTTAATTATGTTTTAAACCAATAGTATCTCTCCGGTTGTAGTCTATTTAGATAGACTATCATTTAATTTTAATATAAGCATTTGTTGTTAAAAATATATATTTTCAGACATAAACCTCATATGAACATATATATACATGTATAATGTATTTACATAGATGCATACGTACGTGTGTGATGTAACTTTCATCCATAAAATTGGTATTTGTCAGAATCGTCTTGAAAATAGGTTTCCGTGCGTTGTTTACGATGCGTGTTCTTCTAATCATATTTCCTTTCTTTAAAAAAAAAAAAGATTTTACTTTCACGATTTGTAAAATCAAAATCCATCTTTGTTATTTGTTAACTACAATGTAATAAACAACATCATCAGAATCAAAAGAAGCCGATTTTTTAGAAACTCTGAAGATTACAACTTAAACATATATATGTACAAAAGCAAAGAAAATAAGATGTGTCGATCAAAAGTAAGAAATCTCTTCAAGGGTTATAGATCGAGTTACCGCATTTGCATTTCCAGCTCATTGGTTTATAATCAGTACCGTCGTCTCTTCTGGTGTAATCAAGATTGATAATCTCAGAAGAAGAAGGAGAGTGATGAAGCTTTGTTTGAGGATTCATAGGAACTTGTATTGCTTCACAGTGTCCACACGTACGACATCTCACTCTCTCACATCTTGGTGGACTCGATCCTATTAATGACATTTCACTCTCCCTCATCATCATCTTCTGGTCTTGATCACCTCCCTGTCCAAAATTAGTGACATTTTCAAAAACAATTCAATAAGAAGAAAAATAAAAAGAGGAGGTTGAAGAACTGTACATTAGTGGTTTCATGCGAGTTTGGCTCTGGTCTACCTGAAAACGTCACAAGAAGTAAAAGAAGAATTAAGATTTTGGAAAATTTGGTTTGAAAATATGGAAATGTGACGTTGACCTATTTACCATTAGCCATTATACTGAAATGGGTCGAATTAAGAATCAGCAAAATCAGTAGACAGCTTGACATTTTGCTACACAACGCCATTGTCAGACACAAGGTCGGCTTGCAGTTTACAGGAGAAACAATCGGAATTTTTCTCTCTTCTCTCTCACTGCGTCTTGATGATGCGTAGAGGAAGATTTTTGCAAGTAGCGAAATAAAAGCCGAGTGGCTATCTTTTGTGTAGAGATGTACATAGGAGCCTTTATATACACGGCCATTAGCTAGGGTATTACAAACTGAGTTAATGATAATATATTGTGTATTCCTATTTAAATAGATTCCTAAATCAATGATTGATATGATGATTCCCTAATATTTTGAAGGTAAAATAGAATTTTCCTAAACCATACTGCACGTACGGACATATATGCATGTAAGCGTTGTATATGACTTAACATGATATATTTATACGTAATAATGTCAACATGAATAATATTTATACTTTTTTTTAATAATCACAGCGTCAAAGATATGTATAGAGAATATTTAAAGATGAGAAATACAAAATATACCGGGACCTCCATACTTTAAATTCACTGTTTAAATTATGATGTGTAGTATATCTTAACGGGAGTCAGATTCTATTAAATGTGTATTTATAGTTTGATATGTATGGCTACAAGTTTCGGATAAAACAAGAATAAGACGAACGAAGAGAAATAACGTAGGAATAAGCAGGGTGAATAATCAATTTTGATGTAAAAAGAACAGTTAAAATATCAAATATTTAACCAAATAAAAAGACTAAATACATAGGAAAGCCAAAATTAAGATTAAAAATTTGAAGACGACCAAATTAAATTAGTATATAAAAGAGACCATACAAACCCCAAAAGAAAACAAGAAAGTAAAAGGATAAAGGTAAAATACCAAGAAATTTAAAGGAATTTTCTTAACATTTACACCAAAAAAAAACATTTACACCAAAAATATAAAGGAACTTTATTATTTTCTTTGTAAACTTAAAAACAAATATTCAAGGATTTTACTAAGAACTTACATTTCTTCACAGCTGTTTAAATTTCATTTTTTAAATTACTAAAGTACTTTATATGTTATAATTTTCAGTATTTTATAATAATTTAAAATTCGAGTTGCTTTTTGAGTTTTTGTTTCTGCGGTTTCTTGTGGTAATAGACTGACTGGAGCAGAAAAAGGACCCACCTCACCTGACCGGCCAATACAGTTCGTCCTTCCCTTTTCATATTCTTCTCACCAAAATTCTTATATATATATATATAATTTAGATAATTTCTGACCATGGTGTACAAAAAAAAGAAAGATAATTTCTGACCAAAAATAAATATATTTAAATAATATTCAGACAATACTGTGTCAACACGTTTCGCTCACCCTTTCCAATTTTTTTCCAATGATTAAACAATTATATTCTCAATTGCTATGTGCAGTTAACCGGTGTTAAGCATTTTCTTTTCAGTTCAAGCTTAAACATTTAGGTCATTAGGTGGTATAGTAAAGTATATATATTTATGTAAACTTATGAAAGCATGCACGTTTGCAACCAAGAAATAAAAAAGGAACTCAAACCCTGACAGTAATTTATATACTTTTGCTATTTTTCCAAATATATTTGAATTTGAAAAGAAATCCAGTTTCCAGAATAGTTTTAAAAAGGTGTTGGACTAAATAATTAACGACAGTAAGCCCATTTTTGGTGGGCTGCCTATTCTACTGCAACAATCATAATTCTAGCTGGGTTCGTACCTTTCGGCATTTAGAGCATGAGCATTGGTGAACCCTAAAGAGGGGTTCACCAAATTTTTTTAATATATTTTTGTGGGGTCATGAACAGTTATGACCTCAGATTGTTGTTTTCTCGACGTGAACCCGAAGAAGTTTCATAGAAATAAAATAATAATATTAATTTTTTAAAAAAAAATTCAAATTTTAAATATAATAGAAATTTATGAAAATATTTTATTCAATACATGAAAAGTAGATTTTTGACAAAAATTCTTTAATTTTTCCTTATCAATTTTTTTTCTTCATTAGGGTTTCATATTTGACAAGATTAATTTTTTTTTCCGTGTAAGATGCTATGTATTTCATCTTTAAAAAAATTGACAAGATTAATTTTCTTTTTTTTTCTTAAATTTCTTTCATTTTTTCCTTATCAATTTTTTTTTCTTCATTAGGGTTTTGTATTTGAAAAGATTAATATTTTTTCCCCTCAAAATGCTATGTATTTTCTTTTCTTCATTAGGATTTTGTATTTGACAATATTATTTGACAAGATTATCAATTTTTTCAATGAAGGAGAAATGTCAATGAAGGATCCAACAAGTAATGCAACCATAAGTTCGGGGGCACAAGACAATACATGTTTCAAAGGAAAATAGATTTAAGATTCATTAATTCCCAAGAAGAGATATGCTGATGATCATCAGAAGCACCGTTGGAGAAACCTTTCCTCATTTCAGTTTAAGTTTTGGCTTTCGATATATGTTTTAATATTTTGGTTTGGGTTTTCAGATGTAGAAAAACTATGTTTTAAAACTTTATGTTGTTTCTTAACTTAAAACAACCTCATGATTAGTCTAGGCATTCAACAAAGGAATCAAGTTCGATAATGCTTAAATTACCATATAAGTTCACATAGAAAAACCATTCAAGTTTTACAAATCGAAAGACATAAGTTGATAAGTTGCTAAATGAAACAAAAGGAAACAAGTTAAGATGATAGAGAGGAAAGACAGCAAAAGAGCCATCTAATTTCGTGAGGTAGAAGCAATGGTACCGTAGAAGAAGAGAACACAAGTTAAAGCGAAGCTAAGTAGTAACATTGAAGATATAGGCAACACAAACAAGTCAATGGAGAAGACTCACCATTGATTCTGCTGAAGTGATTGATCAGTAGTTCAGTACCCTCTTTCCTTTCCGGACATACACACAGTAATGGAGTTGTCGTCCCGTCTCCAACCACGTTGAAGACAAACAAGTCTCCGTTGGTGCATTTGTTATCACGGCAAAACTTTCTCCACCCTCTGCTGATGTAATATGCTCGATTCGCTAAACCGGCTCGCAGTCCATGACTTTCCGTCCTTGTTGACAAGTTTTACCTCTTTGCATTGTTGGTTCAAAGCAAGTACACGCATAGCTTCCACAGGAAGAAACTACAAACACGAAATAAAAGAGACATAAATATTCATAACTGATATGGTGTTTAACTATTAAAAGTTTACTTACCAGGTGGTCTTCCTTTTGATTTGTAGTAGTGACCTCAGCCAAGAAGCAGAGTCGAATGAGAAAGAAGGAGCATCATCCGCCGGCTTCTTCCTTAACGCTGTGAGGATTTGTATACTGAATCTCACAACTGCTAGGACCAAAAGGAGTGACATGAAAGACCAAGTCTCCTTGTTTGAAGATGACAATGTCACCGATTCGAAGATCATGTGCTGTGGCAAACTCTTTCCAACCTTTGGTGAGTGTCCTGCCTTCTCGTATCACCTCCCAAAATTGATCGAAGCGTCCGATCTTAGTTTCCATGGTTTATTCTTCTCACTCCCTTGTATGTGTTTTGAGAAGAATTCAAGTGGTATTGTCACGCCACTATGAAAACCAGGAAGCAGAGGCTTGAAGAAATGAGGTTCCTGGGGAGTTGTCATCTGCAAACAAGCAAAGAGTTTGTAACTAAAAGTAGTGTCCGAGCAAACAACAACAATAACCACACCACACCAATAACTACAATAACCGCAGTTAACATGCAACAATACACCAATTACCTACTCTACTCTGTGGGAAATCACTAACTACAAAGCAATTAACATGCAACAATCGAGTTCCAATTAAAAAAAATGGCATGCAACTATGAACCACACAAGACTAAACCCCCATATCGATTATCGAACCCTAAGACGAAACCCCCAAATCGATTTAACTAACCGACAACGCTTTCTACCCCAAAATCGATTTCAAATCCCCGATAAAACCAACCCCCATGACGATTATAAACAAGAAATCGAAAGCCCCATATCGATTATCGAACCCTAAGACGAAACCCCCAAATCGATTTAACTAACCGACACGCTTTCTACCCCAAATCGATTGAATCAAACCGTCAAAGTTAAAGATACTCACCTGAGATCGTCTACGAGAGAGTCCGACGACGATTTGATCGATTAAATCTCCGGCGGAAGCGACGCTCGAGAAATCGCCTCAGAGAAAACGAAACCCTAGCTTTCGAGGAGAAAAGAGAAAATGAGATATCTCACGCGAAACCCTTCTTTCCTCCGTCTACACGCGAAAACGCGTATCCTCTCACCCTTCGACGCGTGGCACGACACCGTATCATACGGGCTCACACGCAGGATCCGGTTCACAGATTAAAACCCATTTAATCATTTATTTTAAATAAAAAGGCCTATGACCCCGAGCCCACGACCCTGTCCAAACCCGTCGATGCGGGTGCTCTTATAAGACCGTTGTTTAGTCTTCTACATGCGAGTTTGAATCAGGTTGGGCTAGGTGATTATTATAGGAATTAGACACTAGACTAATCAATGCAGCCCAAATGTATACAAAGAGTGACTTCTTTTCAATCGGCCATGTCTTAACCATGTCATGGGCCTTTTATCGGCCTGTTTATAATTTATATAGACCAAATAGATTGGGTGGTTCCACAATAAATACATAATCCATGCAATTTATACAGAAAAAAAGAAAATCAAAATAGGCTTACTCCACAAGGCCACAACCTTTCTTCATTGAATTTAAGACGATCAACAACTTTTGTAAGATAAAGCCTTTGAGCCTCCTTTAACTCAATAAATTGGATGTTCGAAGGTAAAAATAAATTTTAGCCGTATGTTATAAAACTAATCCTAGTAGAATTTCTCTCCAGATCATTGGATTATTGGTTAGGTAGGGTATGTCAGACATAATTTTTTTTCGTTTTAGTTCAGATCATCAATCTATTGTCGGCGGTGTTATGTTACTATTTGAACAAGAAAAGGGTAGCAAAGAGATGAAAAAGGTGGGTAGCATATCTAATCAGTATCATGAAATTAAGTAACTAACCATTACGTTAAGTCAGGTTTCATTTTTGTGATATTGAAATCTCGTTTTGTTGTTATACAAAACTACAAATACTAACTTATGTGGGGGTACATTATACAAGATATCATAATATAAGATACGATTGTATAATAACATCACTTTATCTGAGTTCTTATTTAAAGAAATGTAACATATAGTTTGATTTAACAGTAATAAGTTAGGCAGCTAAAAAAAAGAGTTGGTCAGCTAATCTCGTGACTTCCAAGATTCGTTTAATACTTTGCTTGCCCCATGGGCCATATAGTAAGAGAATGGGAGACACCATATATGAGCCCCACTTTTTTATAATCCATTAGTCATAACGTCCAAGAAAATAAGAAAATTCTAAGATATATTTTTGTTGCAATATATAATTCATGTAAGCAAAACTGAAATTCATTTTCTAAACGTCCGAAACGTGTGGTATGTAGGTTCTACGTATACAATGTGCCAATCAGGGTTTATAAGAACAATGAGGCTAGGAAAGTACCATACCCAAGATTCCAATCAATGGGTGTATATTCCACATTAAGCCGATGACTGGGCAACAGGTGGAGCACTAGAGAAAATCAATTGGTCGGGAGCGCCATTTTATGCTTGCTTAGTATAAAGATTTTGATATAGAAGGATGTCCGGTTCCAGGACCACTAGATTGTCCCGCTAATCCAAGGAATTAGTGGGAAGGCAGTGCGTACCACCAGTTGAGTCCGGTTGAAGCTCGACGTTATAGATGGGTCCGAGTGAACCATATTCTTTATGATTATTGTATCGACAGTCTCGTTTTCCTGTTCCTCCCCCGGAATATGACACGAACATGTCTTCTCTAGATTATCTTCAATGGTATACTCTATTTTAGAATAGATTTTACACTAAAATAGAGTAACTTATAAAATAGAATAGAATTTTTCTCCAATGGTTTACTCAATATTTCATTCTAAAAAGAATATTCTTAAATTTTTTTTTTTTTTTATTTTATTAATATTTTTACTTACAAAATTTACAAATTGATCCCTTATATTTTATACTTCACAAAGTTCTTATAAATTATATATTTATATCAAACATTTATTATCTTAACCGCAGCCTAGTCGGCCGGGATCAGGTCTTACATTCCTAACATCTTTGATCATTATAATATGTAAGTAGAGGATGCAATTCTGCAATATAACAATATTGTAATATTTTTTGAATTTCTCTCAAAATTTGAAGGTTAACCCCTACAGAAATATTGAGTTTTTCGTTAAATGCTCTATATACATAATCTTATACTCTTTAGTGTTGTTTAATATTATTTAACAACATTCTACAATTGTATTAAAAAGTTTCTGAACTATATTTCAAGGTACATGTACATCATTCTAATTTTTAACAATTAACTTAGTTGAAATTCATACACTGCTTAAATAAGTAGACTAACCACTATAAAATCACTATTATCTAGAGAAACAGAGACAACAAACGTTCCTAACCTCTTTGATCATCATAATATGTAAGTGGAGGATGCAATTATGCAATAAAACAATATTGTCATATTTTTTGAATTTCTCTCAAAATTTGTAGGTTTAACCCCTAAGAAAATATTGAGTTTTCGTTAAATGCTCTATATACATAATCTTATACTCTTTAGTGTTTTTTAAAATTATTAAACACATTCTACATTTGTATTAAATGGTTTCTCAACTATCTTTCAAGGTAGTACATCATTAAATTTTTAACAATTAATTTAGGCTAAATTCATATACTGTTTAAATAAGTAGACTAACCACTATAAAATCACTATTATCTAGAGAAACAGAGACAACAAACGTTCATAACCTCTTTGATCATCATAATATGTAAGTAGAGGATGTAATTATGCAATACAACAATAATGTCATATTTTTTGAATTTCTCTAAAAATTTGTAGGTTAACCCCTACGAAAATATTGAGTTTTTTAGTTAAATGCTCTATATACATAGTCTTATACTCTTTATTGTTGTTTAAAATTATTTAACCACATACTACATTTGTATTAAAAGGTTTCTAAACTATCTTCCAAGGTACATGCACATAATTCTAATTTTTAACAATTAATTTAGTTGAAATTCATATACTGCTTAAATAAATAGACTAACCACTATAAAATCACTATTATCTAGAGAAACAGAGACAACAAACGTTCCTAACCGCTTTGATCATCATAATATGTAAGTGGAGGATGCAATTATGCAACAAAACAATATTGTCATTTTTTTTTGAATTTGTCTCAAAATTTGTAGGTTAACCCCTACGAAAATATTGAGTTTTTCGTTAAATGTTCTATATACATAATCTTATACTCTTAAATATTGTTTAAAATTATTTAACCACATTATAGATTTTTATAAATGTATTTTAAACTATCTTTCAAGGTACATGTACATCATTCTAATTTTTAACAATTAATTTAGTTTAAATTCATATACTGCTGAAATAAGTAGACTAACCACTATAAAATCACAGTTATCTAGAGAAACAGTGACAACAAACGTTGCTAACCTCTTTGATCATCATAATATGTAAGTGGAGGATGCAATTATGCAATAAAAAAAAATTGTCATATTTTTTGAATTTCTCTCAAAATTTGTAGGGTTAACCCCTACGAAAATATTGAGTTTTTCGTTAAATGCTCTATATACATAATCTTATATTCTTTAGTGTATTTTAAAATTATTTAACCACATTATACATTTGTATTAATGTATTCTAAACTATCTTTCAAGGTACATGTACATCATTCTAATTTTTAACAATTAATTTAGTTGAAATTCATATACTGCGTAAATAAGTAGATTAACCACTATAAAATCACTATTATCTAGATAAACAGTGACAACAAACGTTCCTAACCTATTTGATCATCATAATATGTAAGTGGAGGATGCAATTATGCAATAAAACAATATTGTCATATTTTTTTAATTTCTCTCAAAATTTGAAGGTTAACCCCTACGAAAATATTGAGTTTTTCGTTAAATGCTCTATATACATAATCTTATACTCTTAAATGTTGTTTGAAATTATTTAATCACATTCTACATTTGTATTAAATGGTTTCTAAACTATCTTTCAAGGTACATGTACATTATTCTAATTTTTAAAAATTAACTTAGTTGAAATTCATATACTGTTTAAATAAGTAGACTAACCACTATGAAATTACTATTATCTAGAGAAACAGAGACAACAAACGCTCCTTACCTCTTTGATCATCATAATATGTAATTGGAGGATGCAATTATGCAATATAACAATATTGTCATATTTTTTGAATTTCTCTCAAAATTTGAAGGTTTAACCCTTATGAAAATATTGAGTTTTCGTTAAATACTCTATATACATAATCTTATACTCTTTAGTGTTGTTTAAAATTATTAACCACATTCTTCATTTGTATTAAATGGTTTCTGAACTATCTTTCAAATTAGTACATCATTAAATTTTTGACAATTAATTTAGGCTAAATTCATATACTGCTTAAATAAGTAGACTAACCTTTATAAAATCACTATTATCTAGAGAAAAAGAGACAACAAACGTTCCTAGCCTCTTTGATCATCATAATATGTAAGTGGAGGATGTAATTATGCAATAAAACATTATTGTCATATTTTTTGAATTTCTTTCAAAATTTGTAGGTTAACCCCTACGAAAATATTGAGTTTTTCGTTAAATGCTCTATATACATAGTCTTATACTCTTAAGTGTTGTTTAAAATTATTTAACCACATTCTACATTTGTATTAATGTATTCTAAACTATCTTTCAACGTACATATACATCATTCTAATTTTTTACAATTAATTTAGTTGAAATTAATATACTGCTTAAATAAGTAGACTAACAACTATAAAATCACTATTATCTAGAGATTCGGAGACAACAAACGTCCCTAACCTCTTTTGTCATGATAATATGTAAGTGGAGGATGAAATTATGCAATAAAACAATATTGTCATAATATTTAATTTCTCTCAAAATTTGTAGGTTAACCAATACGAAAATATTGAGTTTTTCGTTAAATGCTCTATATACAAAATCTTATACTCTTTAGTGTTGTTTAAAATTATTTAAACACATTATACATTTTTATTAATGTATTCTAAACTATCTTTCAAGGTACATGTACATCATTCTAATTTTTAACAATTAATTTAGTTTAAATTCATATACTACTGAAATAAGTAGACTAACCACTATAAAATAACTATTATCTAGAGAAACAGTGACAACAAACGTTGCTAACCTCTTTGATCATCATAATATGTAAGTGGAGGATGCAATTATGCAATAAAAAAAAATTATCATATTTTTTGAATTTCTCTCAAAATTTGTAGGGTTAACCCCTACGAAAATATTGAGTTTTTCGTTAAATGCTCTATATACATAATCTTATACTCTTTAGTGTATTTTAAAATTATTTAACCACATTCTACATTTGTATTAATGTATTCTAAACTATCTTTGAAGGTACATGTACATCATTCTAATTTTTAACAATTAATTTAGTTGAAATTCATATACCGCTTAAATAAGTAGACTGACCACTATAAAATCACTATTAGCTAGAGAAACAGAGACAAAAAACGTTCCTAACCTCTTTGCCCATCATAATATGTAAGTGGAGGATGCAATTATGCAATAAAATAAAATTGTCATATTTTACGAATTTCTCTCAAAATTTGTAGGTTAACCCCTACGATAATATTGAGTTTTTCTTTAAACGCTCTATATACTCTTTAGTGTTGTTTAAAATTATTTAACCACATTCTACATTTGTATTAATGTATTCTAAACTATCTTTCAATGTACATATACATCATTCTAATTTTTTACAATTAATTTAGTTGAAATTAATATACTGCTTAAATAAGTAGACTAACAACTATAAAATCAATATTATCTAGAGATTCGGAGACAACAAACGTCCCTAACCTCTTTGGTCATCATAATATGTAAGTGGAGGATGAAATTATGCAATAAAACAATATTGTCATAATTTTTAATTTCTATCAAAATTTGTACGTTAACCACTACGAAAATATTGAGTTTTTCGTTAAATGCTCTATATACATAATCTTATACACTTTAGTGTTGTTTAAAATTGTTTAACCACATTCTACATTTGTATTAATGTATTCTAAACTATCTTTCAAGGTACATGTACATCATTCTAATTTTTAATAATCAATTTAGTTGAAATTCATATACCGCTTAAATAAGTAGACTAACCATTATAAAATCACTATTATCTAGAGAAACGGAGACAACAAACGTTCCTAACCTCTTTGACCATCATAATATGTAAGTGGAGGATGAAATTATGCAATAAAAAAATATTGTCATAATTTTGGATTTCTCTCAAAATTTATAGGTTAACCCCTACGGAAATATTGAGTTTTTCGTTAAACGCTCTATATAAACAATCTTATACTCTTTAGTGTTGTTTACAATTATTTAACCACATTCTACATTTGTAGTAATGTATTCTAAACTATCTTTAAACGTACGTGTACATCATTCTAATTTTTAACAATTAATTTGGTTGAAATTCATGTACTGCTTAAATAAGTAGACTAACCACTATAAAATCACTATTATCTAGAGAAACGGAGACAAAAAACGTTCCTAACCTCTTTGATCATCATAATATGTAAGTGGAGAATGTAATTATGCAATAAAACATTATTGTCATATTTTATGAATTTTTCTCAAAATTTGTAGGTTAACCCCTACGGAAATATTGAGTTTTTCGTTAAACGCTCTATATACATAATCTTATACTCTTAAGTGTTGTTTACAATTATTTAACCACATTCTACATTTGTATTAATGTATTCTAAACTATCTTTCAAGGTACATGTATATCATATTAATTTTTAACAATTAATTTAGTTGAAATTCATATACTGCTTAAATAAGTAGACTGACCACTATAAAATCACTATTAGCTAGAGTAACGGAGAAAACAAACGTTCCTAACCTCTTTGACCATCATAATATGTATGTGGAGGATGCAATTATGCAATAAAACAATATTGTCATAATTTTTGAATTTCTCTCAAAATTTGTAGGTTAACCACTACGAAAATATTGAGTTTTTCGTTAAATGCTCTATATACATAATCTTATACTCTTTAGTGTTGTTTACAATTATTTAACCACATTCTACATTTGTATTAATGTATTCTAAACTATCTTTCAAGATACATGTACATCATTATAATTTTTAACAATTAATTTAGTTGAAATTCATATACCGCTTAAATAAGTAGACTGACCACTATAAAATCACTATTAGCTAGAGAAACGGAGACAACAAACGTTCCTAACCTCTTTGCCAATCATAATATGTAAGTGGAGGATGCAATTATGCAATAAAATAAAATTGTCATATTTTACGAATTTCTCTCAAAATTTGTAGGTTAACCCCTATGGAAATATTGAGTTTTTCTTTAAACGCTCTATATACATAATCTTATACTCTTTAGTGTTGTTTAAAATTATTTAACCATATTCTACATTTGTATTAATGTATTCTAAACTATCTTTCAACGTACAGATACATCATTCTAATTTTTTACAACTAATTTAGTTGAAATTCATATACTGCTTAAATAAGTAGACTAACAACTATAAAATCACTATTATCTAGAGAAACGGAGACAACAAACGTCCCTAAAATCTTTGGTCATCATAATATGTATGTGGAGGATGAAATTATGCAATAAAACAATATTGTCATAATTTTTAATTTCTCTCAAAATTTGTAGGTTAACCACTACGAAAATATTGAGTTTTTCGTTAAATGCTATATATACATAATCTTATACTCTTTAGTGTTGTTTAAAATTATTTAACCACATTCTACATTTGTATTAATGTATTCTAAACTATCTTTCAAGGTACATGTACATCATTCTAATTTTTAACAATTAATTTAGTTAAATTTCATATACCGCTTAAATAAGTAGAATAACCATTATAAAATCACTATTATCTAGAGAAACGGAGACAACAAACGTTCCTAACCTCTTTGACCATCATAATATGTAAGTGGAGGATGAAATTTTACAATAAAACATTATTGTCATAATTTTGGATTTCTCTCAAAATTTATAGGTTAACCCCTACGGAAATATTGAGTTTTTCGTTAAACGCCCTATATACATAATCTTATACTCTTTAGTGTTGTTTACAATTATTTAACCACATTCTACATTTGTAGTAATGTATTCTAAACTATCTTTAAACGTACGTGTACATCATTCTGATTTTTAACAATTAATTTGGTTGAAATTCATATACTGCTTAAATAAGTAGACTAACCACTATAAAATCACTATTATCTAGAGAAACGGAGACAACAAACGTTCCTAACCTCTTTGATCATCATAATATATAAGTGGAGGATGAAATTATGCAATAAAACAATACTGTCATATTTTATGAATTTCTCTCAAAATTTGTAGGTTAACCCCTACGGAAATATTGAGTTTTTCGTTAAACGCTCTATATACATAATCTTATACTCTTTAGTGTTGTTTACAATTATTTAACTACATTCAACATTTGTATTAATGTATTCTAAACTATCTTTCAAGGTACATGTACATCATATTAATTTTTGACAATTAATTTAGTTGAAATTCATATACTGCTTAAATAAGTAGAGTGACCACTATAAAATCACTATTAGCTAGAGTAACGGAGAAAACAAACGTTCCTAACCTCTTTGAATATCATAATATGTAAGTGGAGGATTCAATTATGCAATAAAACAATATTGTCATAATTTTTGAATTTCTCTCAAAATTTGTAGGTTAACCACTACGAAAATATTGAGTTTTTCGTTAAATGCTCTATATACATAATCTTATACTCTTTAGTGTTGTTTACAATTATTTAACCACATTCTACATTTGTATTAATGTATTCTAAACTATCTTTAAACGTACGTGTACATCATATTAATTTTTAACAATTAATTTAGTTGAAATTCATATACTGCTTAAATAAGTAGACTGACCACTATAAAATCACTATTAGCTAGAGAAACGGAGACAACAAACGTTCCTAACCTCTTTGACCATCATAATATGTAAGTGGAGGATGCAATTATGCAATAAAACAATATTGTCATAATTTTGAATTTCTCTCAAAATTTGTAGGTTAACCCTACGAAAATATTGAGTTTTTCGTTAAATGCTCTATATACATAATCTTATACTCTTTAGTGTTGTTTAAAATTATTTAACCACATTCTACATTTGTATTAATGTATTCTAAACTATCTTTCAAGGTACATGTACATCATTCTAATTTTTAACAATTAATTTAGTTGAAATTCATATACGCTTAAATAAGTAGACTAACCACTATAAAATCACTATTATCTAGAGAAACGGAGACAACAAACGTTCCTAACCTCTTTGACCATCATAATATGTAAGTGGAGGATGCAATTATGCAATAAAACAATATTGTCATAATTTTGAATTTCTCTCAAAATTTGTAGGTTAACCACTACGAAAATATTGAGTTTTCGTTAAATGCTCTATATACATAATCTTATACTCTTTAGTGTTGTTTAAAATTATTTAACCACATTCTACATTTGTATTAATGTATTCTAAACTATCTTTCAAGGTACATGTACATCATTCTAATTTTTAACAATTAATTTAGTTGAAATTCATATACTGCTTAAATAAGTAGACTAACCACTATAAAATCACTATTATCTAGAGAAACGGAGACAACAAACGTTCCTAACCTCTTTGCCCATCATAATATGTAAGTGGAGGATGCAATTATGCAATAAAACAATATTGTCATATTTTTGAATTTCTCTCAAAATTTGTAGGTTAACCCCTACGAAAATATTGAGTTTTTAAACTCTATATACATAATCTTATACTCTTTAGTGTTGTTTAAAATTATTTAACCACATTCTACATTTGTATTAATGTATTCTAAACTATCTTTCAAGGTACATGTACATCATTTAATTTTAACAATTAATTTAGTTGAAATTCATATACGCTTAAATAAGTAGACTAACCACTATAAAATCACTATTATCTAGAGAAACGGAGACAACAAACGTTCCTAACCTCTTTGATCATCATAATATGTAAGTGGAGGATGCAATTATGCAATAAAACAATATTGTCATATTTTTGAATTTCTCTCAAAATTTGTAGGTTAACCCTACGAAAATATTGAGTTTTTCGTTAAATGCTCTATATACATAATCTTATACTCTTTAGTGTTGTTTAAAATTATTTAACCACATTCAACATTTGTATTAATGTATTCTAAACTATCTTTCAAGGTACATGTACATCATTCTAATTTTAACAATTAATTTAGTTGAAATTCATATACGCTTAAATAAGTAGACTAACCACTATAAAATCACTATTATCTAGAGAAACGGAGACAACAAACGTTCCTAACCTCTTTGCCCATCATAATATGTAAGTGGAGGATGCAATTATGCAATAAAACAATATTGTCATAATTTTTGAATTTCTCTCAAAATTTGTAGGTTAACCCCTACGAAAATATTGAGTTTTTCGTTAAATGTTCTATATACATAATCTTATACTCTTTAGTGTTGTTTAAAAATATTTAACCACATTCTACATTTGTATTAATGTATTCTAAACTATCTTTCAAGGTACATGTACATCATTTAATTTTTAACAATTAATTTAGTTGAAATTCATATAATGCTTAAATAAGTAGACTAACCACTATAAAATCACTATTATCTAGAGAAACGGAGACAACAAACGTTCCTAACCTCTTTGTCCATCATAATATGTAAGTGGATGATGCAATTATGCAATAAAACAATATTATCATAATTTTTGAATTTCTCTCAAAATTTGTAGGTTAACCCTACAACATATTGAGTTTTTCGATAAATGCTCTCTATACATAATCTTATACTCTTTAGTGTTGTTTTAAATTATTTAACCACATTCTACTTTTGTATTAATGTATTCTAAACTATCTTTCAAGGTACATGTACATCATTCTAATTTTTAACAATTAATTTAGTTGAAATTCATATACTGCTTAAATAAGTAGACTAACCACTATAAAATCACTATTATCTAGAGAAACGGAGACAACAAACGTTCCAAACCTCATTGACCATCATAATATGTAAGTGGAGGATGCAATTATGCAATAAAAAAATATTGTCATAATTTTTGAATTTCTCTCAAAATTTGTAGGTTAACCCCTACGAAAATATTGAGTTTTTCTTTAAACTCTATATACATAATCTTATACTCTTTAGTGTTGTTTAAAATTATTTAACCACATTCTACATTTGTATTAATGTATTCTAAACTATCTTTCAAGGTACATGTACATCATTCTAATTTTTAACAATTAATTTAGTTGAAATTCATATACGCTTAAATAAGTAGACTAACCACTATAAAATCACTATTATCTAGAGAAACGGAGACAACAAACGTTCCTAACCTCTTTGATCATCATAATATGTAAGTGGAGGATGCAATTATGCAATAAAACAATATTGTCATATTTTTGAATTTCTCTCAAAATTTGTAGGTTAACCCTACGAAAATATTGAGTTTTCGTTAAATGCTCTATATACATAATCTTATACTCTTTAGTGTTGTTTAAAATTATTTAACCACATTCTACATTTGTATTAATGTATTCTAAACTATCTTTCAAGGTACATGTACATCATTCTAATTTTTAACAATTAATTTAGTTGAAATTCATATACCGCTTAAATATGTAGACTGACCACTATAAAATCACTATTAGCTAGAGAAACGGAGACAACAAACGTTCCTAACCTCTTTGTCCATCATAATATGTAAGTGGAGGATGCAATTATGCAATAAAACAATATTTTCATATTTTTGAATTTCTCTCAAAATTTGTAGGTTAACCCCTACGAAAATATTGAGTTTTTCTTTAAATGCTCTATATACATAATCTTATACTCTTTAGTGTTGTTTAAAATTATTTAACCACATTCTACATTTGTATTAATGTATTCTAAACTATCTTTCAAGGTACATGTACATCATTTAATTTTTAACAATTAATTTAGTTGAAATTCATATATTGCTTAAATAAGTAGACTGACCACTATAAAATCACTATTAGCTAGAGAAACGGAGACAACAAACGTTCCTAACCTCTTTGACCATCATAATATGTAAGTGGAGGATGCAATTATGCAATAAAACAATATTGTCATAATTTTTGAATTTCTCTCAAAATTTGTAGGTTAACCCTACGAAAATATTGAGTTTTCGTTAAATGCTCTATATACATAATCTTATACTCTTTAGTGTTGTTTAAAATTATTTAACCACATTCTACATTTGTATTAATGTATTCTAAACTATCTTTCAAGGTACATGTACATCATTCTAATTTTTAACAATTAATTTAGTTGAAATTCATATAATGCTTAAATAAGTAGACTAACCACTATAAAATCACTATTATCTAGAGAAACGGAGACAACAAACGTTCCTAAAATCTTTGATCATCATAATATGTAAGTGGAGGATGCAATAATGCAATAAAAAAATATTGTCATATTTTTGAATTTCTCTCAAAATTTGTAGGTTAACCCCTAAAATATTGAGTTTTCGTTAAATGCTCTATATACATAATCTTATACTCTTTAGTGTTGTTTAAAATTATTTAACCACATTCTACATTTGTATTAATGTATTCTAAACTATCTTTCAAGGTACATGTACATCATTCTAATTTTAACAATTAATTTAGTTGAAATTCATATACTGCTTAAATAAGTAGACTAACCACTATAAAATCACTATTATCTAGAGAAACGGAGACAACAAACGTTCCTAACCTCTTTCATCATCATAATATGTAAGTGGAGGATGCAATTATGCAATAAAACAATATTGTCATATTTTTTGAATTTTTCTCAAAATTTGTAGGTTAACCCCTACGAAAATATTGAGTTTTTAGTTAAATGCTCTACATAATCTTATGCTCTTAAGTGTTGTTTAAAATTATTTAACAACATTCTACATTTGTATTAATGTATTCTAAACTATCTTTCAAGGTACATGTACATCATTCTAATTTTTAACAATTAATTTAGTTGAAATTCATATACTGCTTAAATAAGTCGACTAACCACTATAAAATCACTATTATCTAGAGAAACAGAGACAACAAACGTTCCTAACCTCTTTCATCATCATAATATGTAAGTGGAGGATGCAATTATGAAATAAAACAATATTGTCATATTTTTTTAATTTCTCTCAAAATTTGTAGGTTAACCCCTACGGAAATATTGAATTTTTCGTTAAATGCTCTATATACACAATCTTATACCCTTTAGTCTTGTTTAAAATTATTTTACAACATTCTACATTTGTATTAATGTATTCTAAACTATCTTTCAAGGTACATGTACATCATTCTAATTTTTAACAATTAATTTAGTTGAAATTCATATATCTTAAATAAGTAGACTAACCACTATAAAATCACTATTATCTAGAGAAACGGAGACAACAAACGTTCCTAACCTCTTTGCCCATCATAATATGTAAGTGGAGGATGCAATTATGCAATAAAATAATATTGTCATATTTTTTGAATTTCTCTCAAAATTTGTAGGTTAACCCTACGAAAATATTGGGTTTTTCTTTAAATGCTCTATATACATAATCTTATACTCTTTAGTGTTGTTTAAAATTATTTAACCACATTCTACATTTGTATTAATGTATTCTAAACTATCTTTCAAGGTACATGTACATCATTCTAATTTTTAACAATTAATTTAGTTGAAATTCATATAATGCTTAAATAAGTAGACTAACCACTATAAAATCACTATTATCTAGAGAAACGGAGACAACAAACGCCTAACCTCTTTGACCATCATAATATGTAAGTGGAGGATGCAATTATGCAATAAAACAATATTGTCATATTTTTGAATTTCTCTCAAAATTTGTAGGTTAACCCTACGAAAATATTGAGTTTTTCGTTAAATGCTCTATATACATAATCTTATACTCTTTAGTGTTGTTTAAAATTATTTAACCACATTCTACATTTGTATTAATGTATTCTAAACTATCTTTCAAGGTACATGTACATCATTCTAATTTTTAACAATTAATTTAGTTGAAATTCATATCTGCTTAAATAAGTAGACTAACCACTATAAAATCACTATTATCTAGAGAAACGGAGACAACAAACGTTCCTAACCTCTTTGATCATAATATGTAAGTGGAGGATGCAATTATGCAATAAAACAATATTGTCATATTTTTGAATTTCTCTCAAAATTTGTAGGTTAACCCTACGAAAATATTGAGTTTTTCGTTAAATGCTCTATATACATAATCTTATACTCTTTAGTGTTGTTTAAAATTATTTAACCACATTCTACATTTGTATTAATGTATTCTAAACTATCTTTCAAGGTACATGTACATCATTCTAATTTTTAACAATTAATTTAGTTGAAATTCATATCGCTTAAATAAGTAGACTAACCACTATAAAATCACTATTATCTAGAGAAACGGAGACAACAAACGTTCCTAACCTCTGATCATCATAATATGTAAGTGGAGGATGCAATTATGCAATAAAACAATATTGTCATATTTTTGAATTTCTCTCAAAATTTGTAGGTTAACCCCTACGAAATATTGAGTTTTCGTTAAACTCTATATACATAATCTTATACTCTTTAGTGTTGTTTAAAATTATTTAACCACATTCTACATTTGTATTAATGTATTCTAAACTATCTTTCAAGGTACATGTACATCATTCTAATTTTTAACAATTAATTTAGTTGAAATTCATATACGCTTAAATAAGTAGACTAACCACTATAAAATCACTATTATCTAGAGAAACGGAGACAACAAACGTTCCTAACCTCTTTGACCATCATAATATGTAAGTGGAGGATGCAATTATGCAATAAAACAATATTGTCATATTTTTGAATTTCTCTCAAAATTTGTAGGTTAACCCCTACGAAAATATTTTTGTTAAATGCTCTATATACATAATCTTATACTCTTTGGTGTTGTTTAAAATTATTTAACCACATTCACATTTGTATTAATGTATTCTAAACTATCTTTCAAGGTACATGTACATCATTCTAATTTTAACAATTAATTTAGTTGAAATTCATATACGCTTAAATAAGTAGACTAACCACTATAAAATCACTATTATCTAGAGAAACGGAGACAACAAACGTTCCTAACCTCTTTGCCCATCATAATATGTAAGTGGAGGATGCAATTATGCAATAAAACAATGTTGTCATATTTTTTGTATTTCTCTCAAAATTTGTAGGTTAACCCTACGAAAATATTGAGTTTTCTTTAAATGCTCTATATAAATAATCTTATACTCTTTAGTGTTGTTTAAAATTATTTAACCACATTCTACATTTGTATTAATGTATTCTAAACTATCTTTCAAGGTACATGTACATCATTCTAATTTTTAACAATTAATTTAGTTGAAATTCATATACTGCTTAAATAAGTAGACTAACCACTATAAAATCACTATTATCTAGAGAAACGGAGACAACAAACGTTCCTAACCTCTTTGATCATCATAATATGTAAGTGGAGGATGCAATTATGCAATAAAACAATATTGTCATATTTTTGAATTTCTCTCAAAATTTGTAGGTTAACCCCTACTGAAAATATTGAGTTTTTCGTTAAATGCTCTATATACATAATCTTATACTCTTTAGTGTTGTTTAAAATTATTTAACCACATTCTACATTTGTATTAATGTATTCTAAACTATCTTTCAAGGTACATGTACATCATTCTAATTTTAACAATTAATTTAGTTGAAATTCATATATGCTTAAATAAGTAGACTAACCACTATAAAATCACTATTATCTAGAGAAACGGAGACAACAAACGTTCCTAACCTCTTTGATCATCATAATATGTAAGTGGAGGATGCAATTATGCAATAAAACAATATTGTCATAATTTTTGAATTTCTCTCAAAATTTGTAGGTTAACCCTACGAAAATATTGAGTTTTTCGTTAAATGCTCTATATACATAATCTTATACTCTTTAGTGTTGTTTAAAATTATTTAACCACATTCTACATTTGTATTAATGTATTCTAAACTATCTTTCAAGGTACATGTACATCATTCTAATTTTTAACAATTAATTTAGTTGAAATTCATATACTGCTTAAATAAGTAGACTAACCACTATAAAATCACTATTATCTAGAGAAACGGAGACAACAAACGTTCCTAACCTCTTTGACCATCATAATATGTAAGTGGAGGATGCAATTATGCAATAAAACAATATTGTCATAATTTTTGAATTTCTCTCAAAATTTGTAGGTTAACCCCTACGAAAATATTGAGTTTTTCGTTAAATGCTCTATATACATAATCTTATACTCTTTAGTGTTGTTTAAAATTATTTAACCACATTCTACATTTGTATTAATGTATTCTAAACTATCTTTCAAGGTACATGTACATCATTCTAATTTTAACAATTAATTTAGTTGAAATTCATATCGCTTAAATAAGTAGACTAACCACTATAAAATCACTATTATCTAGAGAAACGGAGACAACAAACGTTCCTAACCTCTTTGATCATCATAATATGTAAGTGGAGGATGCAATTATGCAATAAAACAATATTGTCATATTTTTTGAATTTCTCTCAAAATTTGTAGGTTAACCCCTACGAAAATATTGAGTTTTCTAAATGCTCTATATACATAATCTTATACTCTTTAGTGTTGTTTAAAATTATTTAACCACATTCTACATTTGTATTAATGTATTCTAAACTATCTTTCAAGGTACATGTACATCATTCTAATTTTAACAATTAATTTAGTTGAAATTCATATCTGCTTAAATAAGTAGACTAACCACTATAAAATCACTATTATCTAGAGAAACGGAGACAACAAACGTTCCTAACCTCTTTCATCATAATAAGTGGAGGATGCAATTATGCAATAAAACAATATTGTCATATTTTTGAATTTCTCTCAAAATTTGTAGGTTAACCCTATAAAATATTGAGTTTTTGTTAAGCTCTATATACATAATCTTATACTCTTTAGTGTTGTTTAAAATTATTTAACCACATTCTACATTTGTATTAATGTATTCTAAACTATCTTTCAAGGTACATGTACATCATTCTAATTTTAACAATTAATTTAGTTGAAATTCATATATTGCTTAAATAAGTAGACTAACCACTATAAAATCACTATTATCTAGAGAAACGGAGACAACAAACGTTCCTAACCTCTTTGCCCATCATAATATGTAAGTGGAGGGTGCAATTATGCAATATAACAATATTGTCATAATTTTGAATTTCTCTCAAAATTTGTAGGTTAACCCTGAAAATATTGAGTTTTTCGTTAAATGCTCTATATACATAATCTTATACTCTTTAGTGTTGTTTAAAATTATTTAACCACATTCTACATTTGTATTAATGTATTCTAAACTATCTTTCAAGGTACATGTACATCATTCTAATTTTTAACAATTAATTTAGTTGAAATTCATATACTGCTTAAATAAGTAGACTAACCATTATAAAATCACTATTATCTAGAAAACGGAGACAACAAACGTTCCTAACCTCTTTGCCCATCATAATATGTAAGTGGAGGATGCAATTATGCAATAAAACAATATTGTCATAATTTTTGAATTTCTCTCAAAATTTGTAGGTTAACCCTACGAAAATATTGAGTTTTTCGTTAAATGCTCTATATACATAATCTTACACTCTTTAGTATTGTTTAAAATTATTTAACCACATTCAACATTTGTATTAATGTATTCTAAACTATCTTTCAAGGTACATGTACATCATTTAATTTTAACAATTAATTTAGTTGAAATTCATATCTTGCTTAAATAAGTAGACTAACCACTATAAAATCACTATTATCTGAAACGGAGACACAAACGTTCCTAACCTCACATCATAATATGTAAGTGGAGGATGCAATTATGCAATAAAACAATATTGTCATAATTTTGAATTTCTCTCAAAATTTGTAGGTTAACCCTACGAAAATATGAGTTTTTAGTTAAATGCTCTATATACATAATCTTAGTATTGTTTAAAATTATTTAACCACATTCTACATTTGTATTAATGTATTCTAAACTATCTTTCAAGGTACATGTACATCATTCTAATTTTAACAATTAATTTAGTTGAAATTCATATCTTTTTAAATAAGTAGACTAACCACTATAAAATCACTATTATCTAGAGAAACGGAGACAACAAACGTTCCTAACCTCTTTGTCCATCATAATATGTAAGTGGAGGATGCAATTATGCAATAAAACAATATTGTCATATTTTGAAATTTCTCTCAAAATTTGTAGGTTAACCCTCTGAAAATATTGAGTTTTTCTTTAAGCAGCTCTATATACATAATCTTATACTCTT